>SJYC01016241.1:0-24887 GCA_006408675.1 Madoqua kirkii | reverse complement strand
TGCCTGATTCCATTTATACAGCATTCATGTTGTAACGTAGAGATGAAAGTGTTAGTCGTGTCTGACTCTTTGTAATCCCCTGGACTGTACCTCTGTCCATGGAATTCTCCAGGCAAGAATATTGGAGGGGGTAGCCATTTCCTTCTCCAGGAGATCTTCTCAACCCAAGGATCAAACCTGGGTCTCCTGCATTACAGGCAGATTCTTTACCCTCTGAGCCACCAGGGAAGCCCTGTTTATCCATTTTTAAATTGGGCTGTTTGTTTTCCTATTATTGAATTTTCAGATTTTTTAATATATACTTTGACTTTTCAATCAGAGATATGATTTGCAGAAATGGTTCTCCCAGTATGTGACTTTTCAGTCTTTTAATGAGCAGAAGTTCATTTTATTGAGGCCTAATTTATCCATATTTTTCTTTCATGAATTATAATTTTAGGGTCATCTCTCAGAATTATTTGTGGAATTATTTGCCTTACCTAAGGTATCAAAGTTTTCTCCTGATTTCCTCTAGCAGTCTTAGAGCTTTAGGTTTTACATTTTTGTCTCTAATCAATTTGCATTTTTATAAGATGGACATAAGGGTCTCAATTTGATTTTGCTGAAAACAGATATCCATTTGTTTTAGCATATTTGTTGAAAATATTATCCTTTGCCACTAAAGTGCCTTAAGTAACTTTGTTGAAAATCAACTGACCACCCCCCCTCCCCCCCAAAAAAAAATCAATAGACCATGTCTTGTATTTCTGCACTGTTTGGGACTGTTGGCTGTCTATCATGGCAGTAATATACTGTTTTGGTTATTGCAGTCATAGTGAGTTTCAGGTAAGTTTTTCAACTTTGTTCATCGTTTTCAGAGTTGTTTTGGCTATTTCAGCTGTCTCAGGGTTCCACACGAATTTTAGAACCAGCTTGTGCTCTCTCCTCAGCGGTGTCCAACTCTTTGCAACTTTTTTTTTTCCTCTCTTTTCTTTACAACACTTTGGCCTGCGGCCAGTCAGGCTCCTCCATCCATGGGATTTCCCAGGCAAGAATACTGGAGTGGGTTGTTATTGCCTCCTCCAGGGGATTTTCCCAACCCACAGATTGAATCTGCATCTTCTGTGTCTCCTGCATTGCAGGCAGATTCTTTACCACTGAGCCATCAGGGAAACTCTTCTATAAAACAGTCTACCTAGATTGAGACTGTGTTAAATCTGTGGATTAATTTTGGCCAAAGCGGACACCTTGATAGTCCTGAGTCTTCCAGTCTATGAACACGGTACATTTCCCCGTCTAGTTTGGTGTTAAATTTTCCAACATTTTATCATATTCAGTGTATATGTCTTGCACTTATTTTCTCAGATTTATCTCTAACAGCATTGTGAATTTTACCCTATTCGGTGTTGGATATTTTTTTTATCCCTGTAAATATTCCTGTGCTTTGTTCTAGGATGTAGTTGAGCTACTTGAAAATAGTCTGACATCCTTTTTGGTCTTTAGGACTTGTTGCTGCTGCTAAGTCACTTCAGTCGTGTCTGACTCTGTGTGACCCCGTAGATGGCAGCCCACCAGGCTCCCCGTCCCTGGGATTCTCCAGGCAAGAACACTGGAGTGGGTTTAGGACTTGTTAGGTAGAAGTAAAGAAGTGTTCACACTAGGGCTAATTCTTCTCCACAACTTTTCAGGCCTTCCGAATATGTTATCCAACTATGATATTCTTTTGGTGTGGGGGGTGGGGACAGGCACTGTTCCCAGCATTGAGTGACTTCCTGCTAATCCTTTTGGATAATTCTCCCGCCCTTGACTAGTTTCTCACACTCGTGCACTTATAAGCATTCAGCTGAGTACCTAGGGCAGGGGTGGGGGTGGAAGGGGCAGCAGGCCCTCTTCGCAGGTCTCCCCAAGGTTTTCTTCCCATGTAGTGCTCTCCTCTGTTGTCTAGACTCGAGCTGCCTTGGTCTCCTGGACCTCTCAGTCACATCTCTTCCACTCAGGGACTTCACTGGACTAGACGGGCCTCCCTCCCTGCCCTGCTTCCTGACAACCCTCTCAAGGCTGTAAGTTGGAGCAAACGCAGGGCTCACATTCATTCATTCTCTTCTCTCAGGGTCACTGTCCTTCATCGCCTGGTGCCCACTGTCTCTAAAACCAGAGTTTCACATGTGTTGTCTTTTTTTTTTTGGTTGCTTTAGGTGGAGAGTAAATCTAGTCCTTGTTACTCCATCATGGCTAGAACTTATTAAAGACATTTAAATAATAAGAAAACGCCTATTTTTCTACATGTTGCATTTTAAGGGCTCATCATTCTGTTGTGTGGATCCATGCCTCCATTTGGTGCCATATTCTATCAAAAGAAACCCTTTAACAGTTTTTGCAGTATAGGCCTGCTGGTAATGAGCTCTTTTTTTTTTTTTAATGCCTGAAATAAGTTTATTTTGCCTTTCCTTTGAAAGATATTTTCACGTCTTTTCTCAGAAAATTAGGCATCACAACAAGGAACAGAAACATGAAATCCACCTTCGGTAACTCCAAAAGACCTCTGTATCCTTGAACCACAATGTATGAAAATAGAACGCAAGCGGGAAATGATCGCTGAGACGAAGACGCAGAAAGCACGTGGGTATGTTATGTATCATGTCAGGTCCCAGCACCCGTCAGAGGCCCAGCAGGCTCAGCAGCATATTCAAATCACGCTTATTCAAAGGTGGTGTAAAAACGGACTCTATACAAATTGTGGGCAGGATGTAGACAAGTCAGTATCCTGGGGCTACTGACAGTGGAGCGGTTCTTCTTCTAGGATGGAGGGATTACTGGGACTCAGACAGAACTCCTTGAGAGGAGCTGTGACTTCATGTGAGAGAGGTAGCCAGCCCAAGGTGAGAAATAAATACTCCAACCTCACTCATTTCCCTCTCTCTGGTATTATGCAGGACTTCCCTTTTGGTCAAATAAAACCAGAAGCGACAAGCGAAGAGTTCACTGATGAAGTACATATACACCACAGGCACATAAAATGATGGATTAGCATAGTCAGCTTGGAAACGTAAGCAAAAAAGAACAATCCCATAAACAACTATTATTCCCACATAAATGAACAGCGCAAGAAGAAAAATACAACAAAACTATGATAGCCTGAGAGTTTAGCAGACGACCTTCACCACATAAGAACAGGGATGCTCTAAGATTAGGAACAATGATTAAAAAAAAAAAAAAAAAAGAAAACCTTCTCCCCAGATTAACAGAAGCATTAGAAAATAAAGGTGAAGAAATTCCCATGAGAAAGAACAAACTATTAGGAAATAAAAGTAGGAATAAAAAAGATAAGAATATATAAAAACCAGTCCAGGAGTGAAGGGACCAAATCCAGAGGTTCAGCATCTCTCTTACTGGAAAATTCCTGAAAGAGAAAACAGAAAAGTGTGGAAAGGACTACTCTCATGAAAAAAAAAAAAATGCAAGAAAACATTCCAGATTCTGTGGATTGAGAAGACCTCTCTACCCTACTCCCCGAATATGCAGAGATGAATGAAAAAGATCCCAGCCAAGGCCACACTTTTGAGAAATTTCAAAACACCATGTGCAAAATTAAAAGTGATTATTAAATACAATGAGGAAAACTACTGGCTCTTATTAGTTTTCAAAGTGATCTCACATACAAATGTCTCACTTTTCAAATGGCCTAAGGGCTTATGGTATCTCCATTTCATTAGATGTTGGCTGAACAGAATATCGATGACTTTTTCAAAATGTCACAGGTGAGACAGTTCATTGACATTTAGGTGTATTTGTGTGTGAACACGTATGGGGAAGTGGACAAGTTATCCAGAAGGCAGGTCCAGTTTTCTGAACTAGATGATCAGTTCTCAAAGACAGAGTGCCATTTCTAATTCCTCGCTAGCCCTCCAGGTCAACTGATGAATTGCTGCTTCCTGTGGGCAGATCTATGTAGCTGACTGATGAGCAAACCAATCTGGAAGACGGAAATAAGATGCAGCGAGCACTGACTACTGTTTTGCAAACTTGTTTGCATCAGTACCCTCTAGGTACATTCAATACAGTTGACTTTTCTCATTGTGTGTTCACATGGGGAAGGTTTCAAACCTTCGTGGTCTTCAGATTCTTTCTGGTGAGTTGGGGCTTGAGTTATCCTCTTCAAGTTCCCAATACTGTAATTCTAGAATTCTGTCAATAAATGAGATAGTGTGCATTAAATCAGTCAACCAATTCAGTGATAATCAATGGCTTTCCCCACAAAGCCGAGGGGATCCAGGTGCGACAACACACCCAAGTCAAATTGTGTGGTGAGCTGTTCTCTTTATTAAATCTCCAAGGGATCCTCAGGTTTCTGGAGAAATAGTTAAAGGTGGACATAGACAGAATGTAAATGGGACGTTCAACAGCCTGTGCACCAACACGGTGGCCTGCAGTTTTCTGGAACCACAGAGACTTTGTTAAAACGGACGGTAGTTAAGAAGAGTTCTGCATGCTCAGCTGCTGCAGATGGTGCTAGGAATGGAAAGGAAAGGAGCTGGTGGTGGTGACCACTAACCAGAAGCTGAAACCACACTCTAATTTTGCACAAAATTGCTGGGTCTGGCTCTTCTCTTTGCTTATGACTTTCATTTATCGGAGACAATTATATTTAGCTGTGTGTCCAATAACATCTTGAAAACGGACAGAAGCCCTCTGTCATTTAGCCCTCTGTCATTTGTACTAACCCACAAAATGTCGGTACAAATATCTTCTAATAGACTAGTAGAGACATACGCTCCAGTAATAAAGTCAGTACAATCAAAGGAATCAAAAGTGGAGGGAACATCCAAAGTAGCACTGGAGAAGGATGAGGAAGATGAAAAGGAGGGAAGAGCAAGAAAAAGAGAACAAGGAGTGAGTTTTCACTTGGGAAAACATTTGGACTTACTTTTATTTATGTGAATATCTTGAGTAATCCGGGAATTAATAGCATATTGACACAAATGGTGATGCCTTATTATAAAGGTAAGATTAACTAGCAGCCTTACTGAGCCAATATGCTACTGAGACTTGGCTGTCAAGTATTTAAAACTGCTGAACCTTAAACTAACCATTTTAATTTAAAAAAAAAAAGTGGACTAAAATTCCAGGAAGAATTTCAAAGTGAAATTTCTCCGCTATTATTTGTCATCAAGTTCATCGACAGTAACCTATTCTAACAGTGATATTCAACACTTCTTTTCTATAATAATCATGACATCCTCTGACACATAGTACAGATTCAAGATATAGTTGTTAAAAATGAATAAATGAATAAATGAGTAGAGCCAAAGCAGTCTTGAGAAAGAAAAACGGAGCTGGAGCAATCAGACTCCCTGACTTCAAGCTACGCTATTAAGCTACAGTGAACAAAACAGTTTGGTACTGGTACAAAAACAAAAATACAGATCATCAGAACAGGACAGAAAGCCCAGAAATAAACCCATGCAGTTATGGTCAATAAATCTGCAATGCAGGTGGCAAGACTATACAATAGACAGTGTCTTCAATAAGCAGTGTTGGGAAACCTGGATAACTACATGTTAAAAAATGAAATTAGAACATTCTTTAACATCATACACAAAAATAAACTCAAAATGGATTAAAGACTTAAATGTAAGACTGGACACTAAAACCTTAAGAGGAAAACATAGGTAGAATACTCTTTGCCATAAAATGCAGCAATACCTTTTTGGATCTGTCAGAGTGATGGAAACAAAACTAAAAATAAACAAATTGGATCTAATTAAACTAAAAAGCTTTTGCAAAGTAAAAGAAACCATAAACAAAATTTAAAGACAACCTACAGAATGGGAGAAAATATTTGCAAACAATGTGACTGCCAAGGGATTAATTCCTAACATTTACAAAAAGCTCATGCGGCTTAATATATATATATATATATTTATATATATATATATATATAAAATCCTCCCACTGCCAAAATGGGCAGAGGACCTAAACTGATATTTCACCAAAGAAGACACACAGATGGCCAGGAAACACATGAAAACATGTTCAATGCCACTTATTATTAGAGAAATGCAAATCAAAACTATGAGACATCGCCTCACACCAGTCAGAAAGGCTATCATCAAAAAGTCTACAAACAAAAATGCTGGAGATGGTATGGAGCAAAGGGAACCCTCCTACACAGTTGGTGGGAATATAAATTGGTACAGCCACTATGAAGAGTGGTATAGAGGTTTCTTAAGAAACTAAAAATAGAGCTACCATATGATCCAGCAATCCCATATGTCCAGAGAAAAACATTACTGGAAAGAATACGCGCATACCTATGTTCACTGCAGTGCTATTTACAATAGCCAAGACATGGAGCCACCTAAATGTCCATTGACAGACGAATGGATATAGAATAAGTGCTACATATATTCAACAGAATATTAGTCATTAAAAAGAATGAAACAATGCCATTTGCAGCAACATGGATGGACCTGGAGATTATCATACTAAGTCAGACAGAGAAAGACAAATATATCACTTCTATGAGGAATCTAAAAAACAAAAGACACAAATGAAATTATTTACAAAAGAGAAACAGACTCACAGATTTAGAGGATGAATTTATGGTTACAGGGGTGGGGAAGGGTAGTGGAAGATAGATTTGTAGTTTGGGAATAACAGGTACACACTACTGTACATAAAACAGATAACTGATAAGCACTTACTGTATAGCACAGGGAACTCTGCTCAATATTCTGTAATAATCTAAATGGGAAAAAAATCTGAAAAAGGACAGAGGTATATATATACAATGGAATCACTTTGTTATACACTAGAAACTAACACAATGTGGCTAGTCAACTGTACTCCAGTGTTAAATTAAAAGAGTAGAGAATCCTTGAAAAAAACAGATGTTAGAAATATGAGTTCTACAAGAGCTGTAGTAGATCAAATCAAAACATTTGTTTCAACCTGTACCCTATCATAATGTGTATTTGGGTACAAGCAGAAATTTTGGAGAATCCTAGGGATGGGGGAGCCTGGTGGGATGCTATCTCTGGGGTTACAGAGAGTCGGACACGACTGAATCGACTTAGCAGCAGCAGCAGCAATTTTGGAAAGAAGCTCCCAGGAAGACAACTGAAGTTTGGTATTTGTAGGGCAAACACCATACACCAAGAAAATGACATTTTTAATGTAATTTATTTGAAATGCTTCCAGAAAAGTTTAAGGCCATTATACAAAAACATTCATTTCATGAAAACATTCATTGACTTTCTTCTCATAGGCCAGTCCTTGACAGATCTCTTTTCTCAACATGCTGCCCAAAGTGGCCGATGGCTCCTTCAAAGAATGATTCATTCTTTTCTTCACCATCAAACAACTATTCTCGGCTATTCTCTGCTTCTGTCTGCAGCAGACTCAGTCAGTCAGTTGGTAAATCAATATCAACTTAAGAAACAAAGCAGTTTTAATAAACTTGTAATAGAAAAAAAAATTCACCAAGTTTAAAATCTATAAATACAGAAATATGTTTTACAGGGTAAAATTGACGACTTCTTTTATTTTTGAAAAATAAGTACTATACCTTGTTTATACATTGATAAATCTCGTCACACAGCTTTCTGAATGCACACAATAGATGTACATAATAAAATGACAACATAGTATTTACTGCTCTCCTTTGTGTAAACTTGAAAGACACAGATTAAAAAAAAAGCTTTTTGGCAATAATTTAGAATCATTACTACTAGTGCTGGTGTGGGTACAATTTTGCACAAGTCATCTTTAACATTTACACTCGCGCAGAGCTTTTCTGTGTATTCAGTTAACTTTTTTCAAAGGTCTGCAGCTCACCCTACATTGTAAATCAAGGCTGGACAAAGAGGTTACTAGTTTGGCCAACGGATGCTGACTGATGACGGAGTTGATTAAGTCAGCCTCTGGAGAATGTAATTATGATTCTGATCCCAGCACAGAGCTAGTGATGGCAAATGATGACCCGAGAGTGGAGCAGGAAAACCCCAGGCTCTGATCTTTCCCAGAAGGACAGAGGACTTTGCCTTTCTT
The DNA here is from genome assembly GCA_006408675.1 of Madoqua kirkii. Lineage (NCBI taxonomy): Eukaryota > Metazoa > Chordata > Mammalia > Artiodactyla > Bovidae > Madoqua > Madoqua kirkii. The sequence continues at coordinate 16,859 of SJYC01016241.1, read as the reverse complement.
TTTTAATGCTTCCGACACAAGGTCATGATGGAGGACTTCTTCCAAATTCTTCTTCTCACATGTTTCTGTAAACAGAGTCACTGACGCAGCCACAGCCTCTCCGTCATCTCTTCATTCAAGCTCTAAAATATGAGTGGGCTGAGGCAGAGGACACAAAGTGAAGAGGGCCTTTCTGCTATTCCTGCCAGGTTTTCCCAGGGCCGATGAGTTCTGTTCTGATGTTTTAGGCTAGAAATGCCTATCTAAGGCCAGCCGGCATCTATGGCAGAGACGTCCTCAGACAATATACACTTCAGTTCAAGATTCAGAGTTGACAGCCGCTTTCGTGCTGATCCTTTTAAGGTCAGACTTTATTTCATGTCCTAGTAAATTATTGCATCAGATTTGTACTGGATGAAATTGCAAGGTCAAGAGAGTGCTTCTTCCTTGCGAAACTAAACCTTCAGAATCCCCAGGGATGTTTTCCTGCTTCTTGGTTGAATGATATCGGACCGATTTAACTTGAAACAATGATCTTTCCCGGTTCCCTTCAAACACCATAACGATTACACAGGTAGTAACTTCCTCATGCCCTGTTTGCAAGGCCCTTGAAAATTCATGCCTTCAGCTACTCTGTCAAAGAGCTAGAAAAGTACTAGAGAAATGAGGAAGGATCCTTTAAAAGTTATCTATATGAAACAGCAGATTAGAGGTTGTTTTCTATTTTTTAAAATCCAGCAGGACCAGTGAAAATATTGATAACTTGTTCAAGTACATATCCACCCATCCAGACACTTGGGAAAAACAATACAGGGTAACAGCTGCCACAGATTCCAGCTGACACAAATTGGCAGTTACAGTACTAGGGACAAAAAGGTACAGACAGAAGAGACTGGGTCAACACAGTCACAAAAGTGTGAAAAAGTGCTTCTCCAAACCGTTCCACATGTGGAATGCAAATACTGTACAGGTAAGACACAGGGCGACTTCCAGGAAGCACACGCTTCTGTCAGACGTTGCTTTCAACGTGCCTGCTGTTCCCACAGGAAGAGTCTGTCTGTTCCATGCGCTCACAGTCGAGGCTGACCTCACTCGTGTCCATGCTACAATCCGATTCACTGTCTGATTGGTCCATCTGCTCAAGTTTTGTTTCTCCCTGTGGCGCCCTGCTCCCGGTGGCGGGATCTAGGAATGGTCCCTCAGAATCAAGGACCGCAGCCTGCCCCGTGGCACACAGAACTGTTTCTTTGGCTTGGCGAATACAGTTGAGCCACTGCTGTTTGTTGAATGTGTCACTGGCTTGTAATGAGTGGGTCTGACTTTGGGATCCATTTTTGAAACTCACTCTGAAGAAGTTTTTAACTAGAAAAAAAGAACACAAAAAAGGTCAGTGGACAGATATTTCCGCAGGTCAAAGATAACCTATGCGGTGACACTAACCCTGGTATTCATGGTGAGATCACTAACTGCTCCTAAATATCCTACTATTTCAGGACATGGCTCAGCTCCACCCTGCAGCCTCCATCAATCAACAGGTTTTGACACAGGTCTGGCACTCAGTGGCCTTCCAAAGCTATCAAATCAGTACAGAACAACTCTGTCTGGGATCCCGGAGTACTGGGTAGCAAACCTGGCTGTATAAAAATACAGATCTCAGGATCCTCCCCTTAGGGATTTGGATTCAATAGGTCTGGAGTGGCATGGAGGGGCGAGGGGGCCTGATAATCTGTCATTTTAACAACTGCCCCAAGTTAAAGCTTTTTCAAGTTTAAGAAGCTGTTTGTAACATCAAACAAGTCCAAGATCCTCCACATGATAGTACTTGTGTATTTAGTATCTGATGACTGAGAAGACATGTAAAGATAGAATTCTTTTTGTTGTTTTTTTGGCTGCATTGGGTCTTCACTATAGTACACAGGCCTCTCTAGTTGTTACATGTGGGCTCTAGGGTGCAGGGGCTCAGTAGGTGCAGCACGCGTGGGCTTAGCTGCAATATGTGGGATCTCAGTTCCCGGACAAGGGATCAAACCCGCGCCCCCTGCACTGGGAACTTGGAGCCTTACCCACCGGACCATCAGGGAAGTCCCAAGATACAGACAGAACTCTTAGAAGTCTGGATTCATTTTAAAATGAAATAACACTCTAATAACTGCCAACAGGAGCTATATGCATTTGTTTCTTTAAAAATGTTATTTATTTATATATATTTTTGTCCATGCCATGCAGCTTGTGGGATCTTAGTTCTCCAAACAGGGGTTCAACCCAGGCCCTCGGAAGTGAAAGCATGTAGTCTTAACCACGGGACTGCCAGGGAAATCCTGGAGCTATGTGCATTTAAAACACGATAGTGCACAATATGGAAGACATTTCATTTAATAAAAACAGTAACTGACATTTCATGGGCCCCATGAGTCACATGCATGTGGTTCATGGACGTGTCTGAGCTCAGTCAGTCCAGTCCCCCTGCAAGATCCTTGAGGTCAACAGACTGGTTCAGATAAATTCAAGTTCCACACTTTTCTGTGAGGCAAATGCCTTGACTCCTCTACATTTCAGTTTATTTGTAAAATGGGGAAAACAAAGAGATTCAACCTTAGATGGTTATTATGAGGGATAAACACAATAACATATGTAAATGCTCCTACATTGCTACTGGAGAAACGTAAGTACTACTACTGCTACCAGTACTACCCCTAGGGCGGAGGGGCTGCTGTAGAAGTAAGAGGCAGCGTATATTAACTACTTGGACAATATGACACCAATATTAACCCAAGAGGCTCAAATGTTACTTGCTCAAAGACAACTTCCCTGATCATTTCATCTTAAACAGATCTCCTATTGCTATTCTCTGTCTCCTTAATGGAGTTCAGTGTTTGGTGTTTTTTTTTTAACACACCCAGAATATTTAGTTATTTCTCGTCTATTTTCTCCATCACAAGGTAAATTCCACAGGGCTCCCTAAAAATTGACCTTTGTGGTAGACCAGTGTATACCAGTGCCTGGCACAGTGTTTGACACATAGAAAACCCTAGATAGACACTGCTATCTAAGCTTCTCTTGGTTAATTCTTTTGTTTACTAAATCTCAAATCAGAGAAGCCCATTCAAGTAATTACAGATAAACCCTCAGCCCAGTTGACCATAGTTTTGCCTCTTTAGACACAAGTCAGCTATGTGAACACCCACCGTTAAGCAGCTGCAGTCACATAGGGACAGTCTGGTCTTAAGAAGGCTTTTAGCCAGTGGAAGCAGTCAGAGAAAGGGAGCATAGTGGGCAACCAGTCATGCTGGACAGAGGTCAACTCACGGTGTCTCACTTAATCCTTAGAACAATCCTATGCAGTAGGTATGCATGCATCCCCACTTTGCAGATGGGAGACTAAGGCTCCTAGAGGTTGAGTAAGGTTCCACAACCTCTAAGTGATGAAACACAACTGAGATGCAATTTGACTCCAAGGCCATGGCTCGTCTCTTTCGCCAGCTGGCCATTCCCTGCAAACCACCACTACCAAAAAACATTCCACAGGTCAAGAAGGACAGCCATCCGTACTTCTCTCATTGTTGCTGAACGCCCCACGCAGGGAGCCGCCCAGCCTCACTTCCCCATCCTGCAAGTCTTCCAGCAGGAGGTCCTTCATGGGGATAGGCTGCCGGTACAGCTGGTAGCAGAGCTGCTCATTGTGGGTAACGGCTCGGGTGATAACAAGCACTTCTTGGAAGAGGAAGACATGTAGTTTCTGGAAGAAAAGAACATACAGGATTCCCTTAAGAAATAATCTAAGGAGTTGATAAGTAGACCTCTGGGGATAACAGGTTCCTGGGTACTGGCTTCAAACTGACCTATGAACTTCTCAGCTCAAATCTACCTCCAGGAGAACACCAGTTGGGGGTTGGAGGCATTTCCAGATGCATCCATTGCCTGTCCTATAAGAGCACCTCCCTAGGGCCCCAGTGAAGAAGGCCTTTCTGCCTATAGACACCTGCATTCAGGTCTGTCAGCTCCAGGTGTGTTCACAATTCATAACACATGCAGGCATACGTGGTTTCTAGTACTTTTATTACAGGAACATTAAAAAAGAAATAGAGAGAAACCCCATAGAACAAAGGGTGTAATGGAGGGGGAAAAAAAAGTCAGTCCTTTCCTGGCTTTAGTTTATTATATCCAGTGCAATTCTAAGAGATCAAAATGAGTAACAGTCCATAAAGGATGAGACTGGTATATCTGAGCCTAATATTAATCTTTGCTTCTCAAACCCGTAAAACACTCATTCATTCCACCACAGAGCTGATTATCAGCTTCACCCAGGCACCCTGGCTCGGAACACTGCCCATTTCCGAGGAAACCAGAGTATGCAGCTGTAGCCATGAAGAGAGACGATCAAAGCAGCTGTCCTTCTTGGTAAAGTTCATAAGAACCTCAGTTCTCCAAAGAGGTTGCGCTTAAAAGACTAATGACTGATGTGTGTGTTGTGGGCAAAAAAAAAAGAATCGCGAAAATAAAGGCTTGTCTCAAAACCACATTACAAAAGCAATTTTTTGAGTGGAGCTGGGGTAAATTGGCTCCATTCAACTCCAAGTGCCAGACTCTTTCCACAGCTTGGAAATGCTTAGGAGTTGAAGTGAGACGATCCATGACTCTGCAGCTAGGTTCTGGTTTTCTAGCAGTAATATTTGGGAATGTCAGCCTAGGAGTTTCAAGGAGGAGACCAGAAGAATAGGGCTGAAAATTCACATTAGCATCCAGACTTGGGGTCAGGGAAGCACTTTCAGTGTTATCAGACAATTTTACATTTGGAAGAAAAGATACTTGTGGGCCATCTACCCCCACCCTGCCACAGACTGATGGATGGACAGACACACACACACATACATCAAAAACTGCAGAAATGGAAGCTCAACTAAATGTTGGCTTGTGGAAACAAAGCATGGTGGCTCTGTATTGGTGTGTATTTGGGGTAGGGGGAGGTCTGAAGACTGAAAAACAGAAAAGCACAAAATAAAGTTAAGGGCTTTTTTCTTTGGTGGTTGAGGGGAATGGTAAAAGGAATGATAATGGGCATTGGTGAGGGGAGGTGTTAGTCACTGTTTCATATACTAAAAATAATCAGAGATTTTTACACTGCTTCTACTTCAAATCACTCTTCTAGCCAAGGTAGGAGGTTTGAACACTGATTATCTGGGCAACTTAAAAAAAAAATTCCTTGTTTATGAATGTTCACTGAGAGTTCCTCCTCTTAGCTGTAGCTCCTTCCTGCCCTCCAACTACTGAGACTTTCCCCCTGACTCATGACTTTATTCATAATGACTTTTACACCTCCACGGGGAAAAAGCAAAGAAGCAAACAAAAAAGCAAAAACAAGTGCCCCCCTCCAATTAAAATCTTTGTTTTCAAAAATCAACCTGCCTGAAACATGAACTAGGTAGGGGTCATCTTTAATGACCTAGGCACAGCCAACCAGAGTCCCAGCTCTTGACTGATGGCCAGAAGGAAGACAGGCCCCCATTCCATACAGTGATGCTCCTTTCTATTTGTCACAGGGCTTCTGAGGAACAATGTTCAGGAGTTGGAGTATCAGCCATTAGAAGTCTACCAGTGCTTTCCAAAAATCAGCAAAAAGCAGAATGCAGTTGCCTGGCAATCAGTTACTCCTAGTCACACAGAAACATCTCTTCAAGCAGTGGCCTGTGACAGGTCTCACAACCTTTGTTGCAACATCAGCTGGTTAGATCTATAGCAGCAGTGATAATGGATGCTATGACATGTCTTCAGTGATTTCAAATACCATTTCCAAGCCTGCTCATAAATGCCACTTTATAGCCCAGGTCAAAAAGGCAGCCTCTGAATCATCAAAGCTTTATTAGGAGCTTTTCCATCAAGTTTTGGCTTTCATTCTAAGGGTTGGCTAGGTACTAAGGATGAAACAAAAGAGAAGTGGAGACTGTCTCAGTGGCTTTCTCAATGCTAAAATATGAACTTACGTTATACATAGTACAACTGATATATAAAAATGTTATATATAAATGTATAAAAATCATGGAAATACTACATATTAGCATTATTTTCTATTGTTAAATATTTTTTAAAAGCCTGGTGAGTTGACTCAATTTTGATCTGTCTGTAATTCATGTCCATTTTTCCTTCATGTAAGCATTCATTCATTCTTTCACTCACATATTCACCGCAAAGACTACTCAGTGCCTTAGTATATGTCAGGTGCCCGTGAAAGGGACTGACAAGGCACAGTCTCCACCCTAAAAGAGCATGATAAAGTGGGAAACGCTAACAGATAAATGGAGAATCACAACGTACCATAGTAAGGCCTCCAGGGGAGATTTGTGCTATGATAGGAGAGGAGGAACAATTTCAATAAGTACAGAAGAATAAAAGCAGGAAATGGAGTATTTACAAGTCAGAGCTAGATGTAGAGCTGATAGTGGGTAGGTTGTTATTTAAAACAAAACACAAAAATAAAAAACTGGTCTCAAAATGTCGGTTTGTAGATAGGCACCAACTCATACGAAGAATTTCTCATAAAGCTAAATGAATTCAATTAAACAACTATCTATTTTTCTGAGATCATTACTTTTACCATCCTGTTAAAATCATCTATTACTTGCTGATAGCAAAGTGGGAGGAGATAGTAATTGTTTTTGTTTTTAAGGGTCAAAAACAAACAACATGACCAAACGACATAAAAAGCTGGCAACTCTGTGATGGTTTCCAAAATTTTTCTGAATATGTACTGGTGATGACACAGAGGTTAAAGCGTCTGCCTGCAATGCAGGAGACCTGGGTTCGATCCCTGGGTCGGAAAGATCCCCTGGAGAAGGAAATGGCAACCCACTCCAGTATTCTTGCCTGGAGAATCCCATGGACGGAAGAGCCTGGTGGGCTACAGTCCACGGGGTCACAGAGTCGGACACGACTGAGCGACTTCACTTTTACTTTCACTTTCAATATATAAAATAAATTTAATAATATATGATCCTGTGATATAAAAGGCACTAGAGAAAGTTTTTGTCTAAAGAACATGACTCTGCTTAGGGAAGGCATTGTTACCGGAGGCTCAATATCACATGGATGAAGGGGTCAGGGAGGCTCAGGGTGAAACCACTGAAGGACAGCAACTACTCACCACGCCCCGGTTTTTTTCAGTTCACCATGACAACACAGCACCTTCGAGTTGTCAATTAGGGAGTCTTTCTGGCCTTCCTCCAAGTACAGAAGTCGCTCTTTATAATAGCGGCATTCAGATTCTCCAGTCTTGGTGTTGATTTCTGCCACAATTCCCTGAATGATGTTTATCTGTAAAAACAAAAAGGAAGTATGAGGAAAGTAATCAAACCATTCACATCAACAAGGCCCAGGGACTTAACCTTAGAAAGTTGCTAAGATACACTTGGATCTAATTCTGAGATCCCATTATCTAAGCTGCTGCTTTGGGAAAAGGGGGAACAATGCTTTTAACATACTATATCCATCTATCCATATACCATCTATATACATGTACACATATAAATATATATATATATATATATTCATTTGTACACACACACACATCTATCTTTGTATTAAATATAAAATTAATGTTGATGTGGAATTTTGAGAGAAAGAAACATGAAGTACTGCTTTCAATGTGCAGGACTTATAGCCACTAGGCTCTGTATCACGCATTTCTTAACATATGCTCAACAGGGTAGAAAATGTAGGCATACACACAAAAAATACAGCCAAGGAGAGAAAGCAGAATATAACAGTCCAGAAAAGGGATGGTCCTTGTGGATTTGAAATCCAGTTTCAAGGTCTATATGTATTTAACCTACAAACAACACATTCAAATGGGGTGTGAATAAATAGTTTGGGTATCATTTAGTGACAAAACATAACTCATTTATGAAGGGCAGAGAACTAGGAATGGAAAGAAAGGACACTAGGAGTAAGAAAGGAGATGATTTGTCTATATACACTCATGCCCATTCCTACAGCACACTCAAACAAGATAGGGGCACAGTGATTTCAAAGCAATGGTGGATGCATTATGGTTAAATACAAAATGAAGAAAAAAAAAACAAGTGAACAACACTGAGACATGTTCAGTGGGCATTTATTCCAATGTGGTGGTGTTTTAGCACATGAATGATACATCTAAAAATTAGAAAATTCTAGAAAAAGGATCAATAAATTAGTTGAGAAAAAAACTCAAAGACACCAATCCAAGGCAAAGGAATGACTTCCTCAGCAGAGACTTCTGTCCCTTAGTAGTGAAAAGACCAACAGTCCCATCTTTCTTGTGGTGGGTTTAATAGAAAACAACAGATGAGAAATGTGAGTAAGGCCTCTTCTTGGTTGCACTGATTTAATGGAAAAACAGACCAGTCTTTGAAAAGCAAGGTTTCAAAAGAGGCTTTTACTCAGCTAAAAGCTACCAGACTTTGTTCAAGTGGCAGTGAATTCTAAGATTGTTAAGTAATTATTTTTCATGTGCCTTATGACCAAAGAAACTGGATTAAAAACTTCTACACAATCATAGCTTTGGCACTTTCATGCAGTTCAACAGAAGATCTTCTAGCTTTGAGCTGATGTCTGGTGACTACATGCTTTAGCTACTAACAGTTTCAAAGATCATTTATTTATTCTTTTCTGTTTTCCAAATTTGAGTATAGTACTACTTGATAATTTTTAAAAAAACACATTATATTTAAAAGTATAGGTTCTTTACTTCATTATATTTAAAAGTATAGGTTCTTTACTTCATATAAGGAATTTTTTTGGTCTTTGATGTCAACCTAATGTTAAGTACAAGTACTGTGAAATTAATCTGAGTTTCAGTAACACAAAACAAGTAATGAATGGTACACTTTGGTACCCAAACTTTCTCCTTGTTTCTCTCCTCCTTGGTTTTCAAAGATGACTGATTATTTGTTGCTTTCAAAAACAAACAAAAAAGAAATTTCACAAAATATACTGAAGCTATGAGTCATCTTGCAAATTAATTCAATGAATGCTTGTTGAGCATCTGTTCAGTGTCTGACTAGGTGGTGGCATTCAAGGAAACGAGACAGGGTCCCTGCCCTCAAGAAGCTTAAAATACATGGGCAGTATCTGAACAATTGTTCTATGTCTACCTTATTTTTCTATTTTATTACATTTCTAATGTGAATTGAAACTCATACTTTATCCTTTTTTTTTTTTAAGCCTGAGCATTAAGTGCTGTGGCTCATCTTATCAGACATTACCAAGTGTACCTAGGCAGCTGGAATTAATCAGTATTTGAGTCAATTTTCTGAATTTCCTGCAAGAATCCAGGAAACCAGAAGAGGATGTACTATAGGCATAAAGCGACGTTCATTTCCTAATTTAACCAGGAACTGAACAGCTGGCATATCACATGAAGATTAATAAACTCAAAAGCCACAGTGCTTCCTTAGGCAGCTATGACTACTCTCAAATGCTGCTTCTTTCTTTGCTGTTTGAAAAAAAAAATAGAGAGAGACAAAAGAATGGAAACATTTGGTGTTATTCCATATTCTGTATCTGTATTTACTGTAGTGACTCTGGGCCTGCTTTCATTTACTGAAAATACTGCTTTTGTATTTATATTCAGTTGTATACATAACTAATATACCTGCATGCCATGTCTAATCTCTCTGTACTAGTTCTCAAGAAGAATTTATTTTGCAGAATTGCAGCCAGGAATAAAGTTACACATAGGATATTGCCAATAACCAACAGTCATGGTAGTTACACATTTAAATTTATCGTTGCATTTCTTATTTGGGTTCAAGCTGAAGGGCAGGGGCTGGTAAAGTGACATGATGAAAGATATCCGTAACAGAATAAGGATTAAACCCCCATATGCTGGAATCATCATGCTTAGAGTAGACTCGGAAAGCCCGGTCTGTCTGGCCCTTTGTGAGGTAATATCATCTACTCGTTGGCTCCTGACATGGACCAAGAATAGCAGGTTTCACTGTAGTTGCATTAAAAAAAAAAAAAAAAAAAAAAAAAGACTGTTCTTTCCATTGATTCCAGTGGTTTTGTTTGTTTGTTTGTTTGTTTAGGGAATTGGAACAGTGGCAGGCAGAGGGAAGAGATGGTTTACAGGATAATTTTCTGACTGAAACAATCCTTAGAATACAAAACATTAAACAACCCGATCTGGAATATAAAAGTATCCAAAGGCCTATTTTAAGATGTTTTCCTTGGGGGGAAATTTCTATCAACCTTTCAACGCACTATTAAGCAATTCTAATACAGATGTGGTAGTTTACACACTATATTAAAAAGGAAGATCTTTCCTTAGATCTAATCATAAGACTGAATACTTGGTGTAGAAGAAATTTATTTAGAGTTCCCTGATTTTTTTCTTCTCAGAGGAGGAAAATTATTCAGGGAACATATTAGTTAAGCTACAATGGTAGTGTGGATTTTATGGTTATCCAACATTCATGATGCATTCAAGAGTACAGGGCTAAACATTTCTGTTCATCCAGGATAATGCCACAAGGATTTTGTAAAGAAGAGGAAAAAAAATTGCTGTGCCTATACAGTGTAAATGGACATTTTCAAATGCAGGTATACCATGCTTCACACCTAAATGTGCATGAAGAACTTGGCAAATTTGCCTGAAGAATTTTATGCACTAAGGAAACTGGTGTATTGCAAACAATTATATTCTTATCTGTTTTTAAATTCAAACTTTAGCTTACTGGTTTTTTGTTTTTGTTTTTAAACAAAGCATTATTCTTTCATGCTGTGTTTTAAAAAGAAGAAATCTTTACTGGAAAACCAAGAATAGGCTTGTGCTCTTCACAAAAGTAATTATTTAGACTAGTTCGAGTTCCCTGTTGTCCTCATTACTACAGACCACACACTTGCTGGGATGAGATATGGAGAGGCCATGGTATTGCTCTTCCGAGTAATAAAAACAGACATGAAGTGAGCTGGGCCTCATCTCGGGCCTGCATTCCTCGTTGTGCTGGACTGGGAGCCTGGTCTGTATGCTGGGCCTGCCAGACACCTCAAACACCTTGTGAATCAGGAGAGTCTTTCCTATTCTTCTCTGTCTCTACACGGACAACTGGCCCAGCTCTGGATTGGTGAGGCCTTCCATAAAGCCTGGTACCCAGACAGATTTCTGTAGTTCCAGAGACAAGAGGGGCTTAAAAAGTAGCCAGGCTTTCAGCTCTGTGGCAGAGGGGCATAAAGAAGTGGAGAAGTCACAGGAGTGGCAGCTTACACTGACAAGGTTTGGATATCCACTCCATTACTTGTTGGCCCAGACTTGGGCGAATTATTTAATGCCCCCATGCCTTATCTGGAAAAGGAGAATGGCCCCAACATGAACAGCTTTCTCATAGGTTAGTATGAGGGTTAAATGAGATACGTAACCCATTAGACAATCACTAAAGATAATTTGCTAGGTATTCAATACATGTCAGCAGGTGTTATTGTTGTTGCTGTTACTATTTACTACTGTTGTTGTTGCCCATAACTATTGAGTTGGCCAAAAAGTTCATTTGGGTTTCTGCCATACCATTTTACAGAAAACTCTTTGGCCAACCCGATGTTATTAAGCCCCTCTCTGGGAAGAGATGGGCAGTTTGCTCCACAGACTCAAGGCTTTTGGCTGATTTTCCAATCACCTCTGTTTATCAGCTTGTTACTGTCCCAGATCCAGTTAGGGAATGAACTATTAGAACTGGTCTCTGTATCCTCACTGCTAACTCCCTGAGCAGATTTTCAAGACTATGCATCTGAACCACTGCAACATCCTCCCAACTTGACTCCCTGTCCCTAGTCTCTGCTGTCCCCTGTGCTACAGATGCAATGTTACATGTCAAGATCACACAGCTTGTCAGTGATGGCACTGGAATTAGAACCAGAGTCTAAGCTACTTAAGAAACAAAAGCACAAGAAAGGAAAAAGGTCTCAAACTGATATTTATAACTGTACACCCAATGTGAATCACCACCCTCAGTCCGTTCTCTTGCTGTTTTCTGACTATAATCAACCTCAGGCAAACTGGTCAATGGCACTCGCTGGCATGACGTACCCTGTCATTTCTTTACACCTCTGCCCTGGCTATTTGCTCCTCTGGCCTGTCTTTTGCTCTGCCCTGTCCTGCAGAGCACTGCAACCAGAACCGAGCTCTCTGAGCAGAATGTCACAGTTCACCACATCCCATCATATGGATCTGATTTTTCCTGGTCTTCCACTGCTGCTAGGGAAGAATCCCTATTTCCCAAACCACCCAGCCCCATACCCAATACAGTCGCTGGTGAGTAGATTTGACTAGGCTCTATGCATCAGTCTGGGGCGAAGGACAGCTGGGTTTCAAATGGGTGCTGATTTCACAAATGGGCTTCCGTAAAAGGCAAAAGGCAATTTCCATTTGCTAACTAAACAAAGCTATTCAATTTAAAATCCTACAGAGATACCTACTCAGAATCAAGAAACTTTAGAATCAAAAGGATTTAGTGTGCATTTCATGTAAATACTGCATTTCACAGATTAGGAATAGCACTGATTGACAAAATCAAATCATGGTCGAGTCATGTTGGAAACCAAGATACGTGTATGCTTTATTCCCTAGTAAACCACCACCCTCAGTTCAGCCCTGAATCCAAGATTCCTGTGTCCTAGTATCCAGGGACCCTTCATTCACACATTTACCCAATCTTACAGCCACTGGGGAAAGACCCAGGGGAGAAAGAAAGAAACTCACAGCTTCTTCCAGGTGCTGCTGATCTGGATTATCATTTGGTGTGTGTCTCAAGATTTCTCGAAGAAGCAGAGGGTATTTCACCAGACGGCTTCGTGGAATATCCAGGAAATTCCAGAGATCTAGTTTGCGGCTAAAGGGGGATTCTAAACATCGCTGCAGGAAATCTTGGACTCGGTGATCTTGTTTTTTGTGGTCCAGCAGAGCTTTGGCAGCTACTTGATTGCTGCAGTAGCTGTCGTAGGAGCTGAGACAAGGCAGCTAAGAAAGGAACGTGAAAGGAGGGGTGCGGCATTAAAATAAGTATGCTCTGAAGCTACACACTGACATCACTCATTGGGACTGAACAAAGCTTAACTGGTCTCCAGGCCTGCCCAACATCTCTCTGTTTGCAAGGCTGGAGGAGACACACATGGAATCTTCAAAATGGCAGGCAATAGACAGATAGCTCTTCAGGCTACGGCTTGCTCGCACAGTTATTTTCTTAGCGGCATGTTTACTCTCTTGATTATTAAGACCTCAATAATTTGTTTGCATTTCTGTCAATCTAAGCTAGACGCAAAAGAACTGGAATTACTGTATACGTGCACAATTCAGAATTTTCCTAAATGGGGATTAGTGCATATGCATACAGACTTGTCTTAAACTTTCAAAAGTATCTGGTGAGAGGAAAGAATATTTTTTAATAAGGGTTCTTTTAAAATTATTAATAAGAAACTAATCTAGAGAGTTGGTGGCACAAAAAGAAAGGAGTCAGACCCCACAGCCCAGACTTTTGCATGGCCCAGAGCAAGTACTTGATTCCAAGGTAGACCAATTATAAAGAAATCCAAGAAGTTAAAAAGTATAATTAGTAAAAAATTAAATGCAGAAAGCATTTACAAATGTCTTTTAAATTAGTTCTGACAGGCCAGAATATACCTTATGGTTAATATCACAATTCCATGCACAGATTATTGTTGTTGTTTAGTCACTAAATCCTGGTTGATTCTTTTGTGATCCCATGGACTATAGCCTGCCAGGCTTCCCTGTCCACGGGATGTTTCAGGCAAGAATACCGGAGGGCCAGCATTGCCATTTCCTTCTCCAGGGCTCTCCACCCCTCCCCCGACCTGGGGATTGAACCTGCATCACCTGAACTGGCAGGTAGGTGCTTTGCCACTGAGCCACCAGTGAAGCCCTCTGCAAAGAATAAATTTTAAGACGCTGGAACACTTTTGAGTCCACCATCTTCCTTTCAGCCAAATACTAATGTCCCTGACATATCCCATTAGTCACAAGGTGCAAACACAAGGTCAAAGACTCAGTGAAGGGGCTGCTCATCTCCCCTTTCCACTCCTCCCTATGACGGCACCCTCATGTACTGTCAGCTTCCAGAAGGTCATTGGAGGCGATAAAATGCAGGTCCTGCAGTGTTTGCTTCCCTCCCTGGACTAGGAAGTCACATCTACCCCAGTGCCTGTTCTGTAGAAGGATTCAGTGTGAGATGGTGGCAAGAGGGTCTTTCATTTTTGCATCCTCAGTGCTGTGCACTAGGCCCACTATCCAGCAGACAAAGTTTGTATTTTGATAGAACTAATAAATGAATGCTTAATGGATTACTGGATTAGATAATATTTGATGGTTTATGAACTCAGCTTAAAAATAAGCTGCAGCGCCATTTGAAAAACAGGTCAAAGTTTAACTGTCCTGCTGCTTCTTTTACACCTTTTATCGAAATTATTTTCTCGGTGACTGACATCAGACAAATACTATGGAAGTCAAGTTTAAAAAGTTCACTGTTGAGTTTAACATTTCCTGGAAATGTCTACTTTCTTTACATGTTTTTAAAAATCTCTATTTGTATTAAAAAGAATTACATAAATTCCTTTCTCAATGTTATATTTGGAAGTAATGACAATTAGTGCCTATACACATGCACTCATACACAAACACCCTAGATGTGTAATGTTTGAAAAGTTCACTGTTGAGTTTAACATTTCTTGGAAATGTCTACCTTCCTTACATGTAATGAAAACAAAAAAACCTCTCTATTTAAAAGGACTACAGAAATTCTTTTCTCTATGCTGTGTTTGAAAGTAATAATAATTGGGACTCACACAGACACACCCTACATGTGGCACTGTGGCTTGTAATTCAGATCTTCAGAGTTAATTAGAAAGAAACTCAGGCCCTCTTAATTTCATTTCTACTTCCTTGCCTTTTAAAAAGACTTCGAAATGGCCAATGTTTTCATTATGGAGAAACAAATCAGGAGTAACCATCAGATGTAATCTAGCTAAGCACCCCAACCACGTTGTCGCTTGCTGTCCAATGGGTGGTTACTCTCTCTGACCATGCTGCCCTGCTGCCATGGCAACCAAATCTGGCTCTGGTCCTGTGTTCACACCTGACAGGGTCCTAATTTCCTAAGCATAACCTGAAAAACTATCTGGTACAGCTCACTGGCTAGAAAAAGCCACAAGTGATCTATAACCAGATAGGGAATGAAGAATACACATATCTTAATTTCCAAATACAGTGCAATAACTCTAGAACAGGGAGAATCACATTCAAAGCCTAACTCAGTTACTAGTCAAGGGACCCTTCAGAAGCCTTTCTTCACCTACAAAATGCACATACTAATATCCTCTTTTAGTGAGACATTAAGATACGGCAGATAAAAAGCATTAACAGGAGGCTGGTTCCCAGTTAAGAACTGGTAGCTACTATGGACGGAGGAGCCTGGTAGGCTGCAGTCCATGGGGTCGCTAAGAGTTGGTCACGACTGAGAGACTTTCACTTTTCACTTTCATGCATTGGAGAAGGAAATGGCAACCCACTCCGGTGTTCTTCCCAGGGATGGGGGAGCCTGGTGGGCTGCCATCTATGGGGTTGCAGAGTCGGACACGACTGAAGCGACTTAGCAGCAGCTATTATTATTTACTCCAAAAATATTTTTATTGAAGAAATTATGGTTTAGAGAAGCAAAACTACTTGCTTAGCTGGAGATAAAACCAGTCTGAAGTGTGTTTGCCCTTCCCACAACCCCTGAGAGTTCTGAAGTACTCCCCATCTTTTAGACTATCAAGAATTTATAAGAGAAATGCTTTCTCTCTTTTTTTTTAAAGAAATTCTTTCTACTTTCCTAACATTATGAAAAGTGATAGAACAAAGTTTTTCTTTTTTTGCTTCCGTGTACCCTCTCTCTTTGGAATGAAAATTTAATTAGAACCCAGATTAACAGGAGAACTTGCTGCTCTGTAGCACTGATAAATTATTTTATTACTCAAAAAAATGTTAGCATGAAGATATAATTTGGGAAGCTGTTTCTTTATGAGAAAGGGAGGTTTATGAGAACAGGCCAGCCCATGGTTACTGATCTCCAATAAAGAAGGTGGTTCCCTGGAAAAAACCCACCACTCTCTTTAAGGTCTTTACAGTAAAAGCAATTGATTCATTCTAAGGTCAAAAGGACTGGTCAAGGCAATCCCACTTGGGCGGCTTACTTGTTTAAAAGAGCTTTTTTGCCCACTTTTTTCCTTTGGGGGGAAATAAATCAATTTTTCATGGGTGGAATGGGCTTTGACTTTTCTCATTCAAAGCCTACTAAGATGTTTATTTTGCTCTGTTAAAAAGACCAGAACTCAAACAGATGCACCCCTTGGTTTACAATTCCCACTCGCACGGACACATCTGCAGTGAAGAGAGGGAAAACATTTAACAGCTCATCAGGCCTGATAAATAAGGACCATTTCCCATGAGATCTGGTAACAATGGGCCAGTTGTGTAATTTCAGGCTGCTCTTCAAGCTGCAAGTTCCCATTTGATGTCTAAGTGTCCAGACAGCAATGGACTGGCATGGTCAAACATCTTTGGTTTAAGTACAGAAAAGGACTACAAAACCTACCCTCAAATCAAACCAATTTCCTAACAAAAGTGCATTTATTTCAGAAAAAGAAAAATAACACGGCAGATTGCGTTCATTTTTGCTTCTCGCATGAACAGACAATTTGTATATGATGTCTAAGGAAACCTTATACTTATACACTGCCGTCTCATCAAAAAACAGAGGAGTCATCGTGCCTTTCTGAAGTTGTTCCTTCTCCCACCAAAGCAGTCCACAGACTGAAGAAGTTCAGGAAGCAGTAAGGCAGACTCTCTCATCTCATTACAA
>SJYC01016240.1:0-31874 GCA_006408675.1 Madoqua kirkii | reverse complement strand
AGAACGAATCGGCTTTTCGCTAACGCAGGGAGCAAAGGAAAAGGCGGCCAAATCTTCCAGGCAGAAGCAGTTCAGATCAAAGGATTAGAGCCTATCAAGGAGGGGTGACCGAACTGGAGAGAGGAAAGAAGGAAGGAAATAGGGCTTAAGCTCCGAGGGAGACTCTATCAAGAGACAAGGTCAGGCACCAAGCATCCGCCTTCGTCGCAAAGTTCCCACCCGCGGAGGAAGCAGGCTCCCGCCGCGGGGCTCTAGCGGCCGCGGCCTGGCTGAGGCTCCGTGCCCGGGCCGCCCGCGATCTGCGTCGCTCGGAGAAGGACCTCCAGCGGCCAGGTCGCCTTTGAAGCCTTGGTGGCTGACGGGATGGGAGATGGATGACATGGGGGGGGGACAGGCACGGGGGGGAGGGCCTCTGCTCGATTCCCACGATCGATCGGCCAGTGTGAGGGGCAGATGCTGGGTGTGGATTGGTTCCAGTGTGGGACGCGGCGTGAGTGCACACACATGTGCGGGCGGGACCTGCCGGGGGAGAGGAGGCCGGGGTAAGAGTGTGAGGAGTAGGAGGCCTGGTGAATGCGGGCCTGGGGCTCCGGGTCATCAACCGGGACCGTGGGCGGGGCCGAAGCTCGACGGGGAGGCAGCGGAGGACTGAGCAGAAGGCCCCTCGGCTGGGTGGCAGACGCCTTCCCTGCCCCGGCGGCCAGGGCAGGTCGGTGGATGGAGACTCGAGCAGGAACGAGATTCCGTTTAACCTAGGAGCGCTAGGAGAGCTATTAACTTGTCACTGGCATCCGCTCATTCATAAAAGAAAAGACTCCGCGAGCCAAGGGATACCTAGGAGGGAGCTCTGGGGGCGTGGCCATCCCCCCACCGCCTGTCCCGCCCTGCTCCGCTCGGAGGAGTTAGGTTACCAAGTGCTCCTGGCCCCGCCCCCGACCCTGCCCCTTCGGCCGGCCCCGCCCACCCAGACTGCTCGGCGTCAGTCCGCGAGCCAATGGGAAGCTCTCGACCTCCAGCCCCGGCTGCAAGTCACCGCAGGAAGTGTTAGGCGCGCCGCAGCCCCAGACAAAATCGATTACTTTTCTCCGCTCTATGGTCCGGCTGGGAACCCGAGAAAAACTCGGGTGGATTTTCGTCGGTCTGCCTTCGGGCCAGGAGGAAACTAGGGCTGATGGCCCCGGGGGCCCGAGAGACTTGTTTCTTACCTCTTCCTCCTGCCTTGCCGACATGGATAATGACGCGCCCAGTTTGAGGCTGAAAAGAGGCTCATTAACTAGAGTACACAATAAAAGCTCTCCTGAAGAGGAAGGCAGTCTTCTCCCGCGACTTCAGATTATTTCCGATGGGGGTCATCGGATAAATCCATAGGTCACATCTGTTGAAAGGGTCCTATTAAAATATTTGTTGAACTAGAGTGAGAGTTACATCAGAGAGGGCGTGTGTCTGTGTGCAAATATACTGTTGGAAGGGGCACCCCACCCACCCGCCAAAATGAACACTATGGGAGGATGTGAAGAGGTCTTAAATAACCGGTTCAAATCCCCACTCTTCCCCCATTCTTGTGTTTGAATACTGTAGTCTCAACGTGCTAGGTAGAACTTTGAGTTGCAAGGGCGTTTGGAATTCCTAAGATTTCGCGGTTAAGGAAAGCTTTTGAGATGGAAGGGCTTCCCTGGTGGCTCAGAGGTTAAAGCGTTTAACTGCAATGCGGGAGACCTGGGTTCGATACCCTGGAGAAGGAAATGGCAAACCACTCCAGTATTCTTGCCGGGAGAATCCCATGGACGGAGGAGCCTGGTGGGTTCCAGTATTCTTGCCTGGAGAATCCCATGGATGGAGGAGCCTGGTGGGGCTACAGTCCACGGGGTCGCAAAGAGTCGAACACGACTGAGCGACTTCACTTCACTTCACTTCACTTTCAGATGGAAATACTGCACAGAAAAAAAATTTGACCAGAGACACCAAAAAGATGGAACGTGGGAACGAGAGAGCGACGGAGAATACAAAATAGATAATAGAAGACACTTTAAAAATAGCATCTGTATTCTTCAGTCTCAGTAGGTATTCCTAAAGATCTCTGCTTTCTATGGCCAATTTAGAGCTGATATCTTTGGCCTTAAAAAGCTGCAGGTAAGGGTAGTGGTCTTTGCATTTATAATATATATTTCCGTGATTTTTTGCTTGTTTTCCCTAGTAAAATATAAACTCCCTCAATGGTGGGTGGTAATTTTGTTTGTTTGCCCAGTGCCTCCGTGTGTGGACATAGTGGGGACTCAGTGAATGTTTCTCCAATAACAATCCTAGCTTGTCTCTCTGACTTCTTTCATTCATCCTCTGAGCTGCCATCAGAATGGTTTGCAAATCCAAATCTGCTTTTGTCCTTTCGGGGGCACCCTCCATCTACACCATGAGATCCAATCTCCTTAGCATGAATTGCATAACTGTCGCACAAGGCCACCCAGCTGTCGAGTGGCAGAGGTGCGATTCAAATCTAGGACCTCCCTGGTGGTCCAGTGGTTAAGACTTTGGGCTCCCAATGCAGCGGAAGCAAATTTCATCCCTTGGGGAAGTAAGATCCCACATGTCATGGGTGGGGTAACAAAAACAACAGCAACTAATCAAATCTGGCTATGACTGACTTCAAGCATCCAAACTCTTCAAAGCTATATTTTCCTGCTTTATTCCAGAAACACAAGGGACTCTAGGCTTAAAACACAATGGGCTATTTCAAACCTCTGTGCTTTGGAATACGCTGTTCCATCTACCAACAATGTTCTTTCTTTTCCTCCTTATTCACCTTGTAAGCTCCTACTCGTCTTTTAAGACCCAGGCCAGAGTCACTACCTCTTAAACTTCACTGATACGTCAATATGAATGAATCATTCCATTAGGTGTCCAACCAAAATACTTTACACTGTCTCTGTTTTTGTGTTATAGCTTCATGTTGCAGTGATTTATGTACTTGTTTTTCATCCACACAGTAAGTATTCAATCAGAATATTTTAGATACTTTAAGAGTCCAGTTTTGATTTACACTATACTTGAGATGGATGAATATCACATTAGAAATTACAGTTTCTTTAGCAGCCTAATCTTCAGCTTCGTTGCTCCTAAGTCTCTTTAGAGCCTTAACTGCATTGTCTAGTTAGAGAATTTAGAAAGTGTAGCATTTAACAATTATCTTCAGCTGCTAATGTCAGAGACTAGAAACAGCATTAGCCAAATCATGACAGAATTTTTTTCTCTTGCTAAAGCAGTCCAAGGCTAGTGTGGTAGCTTCACACCCATCAGTGATTCCTTTTACATTTTTGTTCCAGTGTATTATAGATTCTCGATGCCTCTTGGGATAGGTTCTTCATGCTTCTCCTACCAAAGCTCAGCTGATTAATATTGATTATAATTGAGGTAAAATATTTTGCTATGTGTAGTGTTTATTTTAAAAGTTGCTTTAGATACTTTGCTACTCTTCTCATTGGGAAGTGAGGTGCATACCCACTTAATGCAAATCTGGGCGACCTTATTTTGGCCAGTAGAGTATGGCAGAACTGTAAATGCCATACTCTAGAGTATGGAAGCTCTGTAACTTCCAAAGCTCGATCAT
Organism: Madoqua kirkii; assembly: GCA_006408675.1. Taxonomy (NCBI): domain Eukaryota; kingdom Metazoa; phylum Chordata; class Mammalia; order Artiodactyla; family Bovidae; genus Madoqua; species Madoqua kirkii. The sequence continues at coordinate 28,273 of SJYC01016240.1, read as the reverse complement.
AGAAGGCCATGGAGTGTCCCTCTGGCTCTCCCAGATTTGCTGTAGGTGAAGCCAGTTACTATGTAAGAAGTCTGAATATCTGAGAGTGTTGTGCTGGAGAAGCCACATATAATCACTCGATTGGTAGCCTCAGTTAAGCTTTTAGTCAGGAGCTAACATCATCTGCCCACCCATGTTGGATGTTCCAGCTAACATGTCAGTGCAAGAACAGGAGAAACCCCAGGGCCAACTGACCCATCTCCAACTTCCTGATCCACAAATTGTGAGCAAAATAAAATGGCAGTTCTAAGCTATTGTGTTTGGGCTTTATTTGTTCACAGTAACAACAGATAGCTGAAACAGGATCAGACTGTTCTGACTGATGTGTGCTAATCTTTACCAGATTATTTCAGACAACGCCTCTGGTAGGATCCTGTTTACACTTACAGTGATCCATCAGCAACTCTCTGTATCTCACCAAATAAAAATACAACTGCATTTTAGCATAATTCCCCCCAAACTTTTTCCAGTTTTCTATATTTGTGAAGCTCTCAGGCTGACAATTTACCTAAGGAACCAGTAGGTTACAAATGCAACTACTCTTCCTTAATGTTCAATGATATATTGCCTAACTCTTTGGTGAGAAAGTTGCCTAGATTCTTAGAACAATGTAAGATGGTTTGCAGGCTTCACTGACTCTTCATTTTGTGCATAAGAACTGGTTATCAGTCAAAAGGCATGATTTCAACATAGATTATTCACAGTCTTTTTAAAAAGTTCTTAAAAACATTGTATTACATGACATAAATCAGTCACAAAAGTACACATACTATATGATTCCATTTATATGAGGACTTACAACAGTCAAATTCATAGAGTCAGAAAATTAAATGGTTATTACCAGGGACTGGGGAAGAGAGGAATAGGAAGTCAGTATTTAATGAAACAGAATTTCAGGTGCAGAAGATGGAAAACTTCTGACAATAGATAGTGGTAACGGTTGCACGACACTAAACTGGAAACAAAAATGGTTAAATGATAATTTGATATTATATATATTTTACCACAATTTTAAAAATTCAGAAAATCTTTCATTTCTTCATCTCCTATAAAACCTAAGACAAGAAGGAACAGTCTCCTGACAGATCAGAGAACAATCCTTTGAGGGTATGAAACAGGGTGATCTTTGTTTAAAAGTTTCCCTGTCATAGTAAGTTAGAAGAGGAACATTTTCCTCAGGTCTGATGACATTGTTTTATTACCATGAACCAAAAATGGCCTCAAAAAAAAAAAAAAAAAAGTAGCTGTTGTATATAACACCCGTTGAAAGTAATGGCCTAACCCACTATAATAAAATTAAAATCCTGGTTTGTGGGAGCTATTCTCAACTCATTCAATTTCATTTTGCAATGAACTCATATGGAGTCCCATCAGAAAGCCTTGTCATTCACTCATAGGTACTGATGTTTTCCTCCAGCCACTGTGGGTGATTAGGAAACACCAGCTTTGACATTTTTTCCATGCCAAAACAGTATGGAGCTCCAGGGACTCAATTAAACATTTGTTCAAGTGCTGGAGCACATTCAAAGCAACTTCCTAAGGAAAATGTTGGCTCACCGTTGAGATGCCCCTGCAGTCTACCTCTGAGGAAACCTGGGGTGGTCTTTGTGTGAACACACTGATTTGCTTCTGTCGCTTTAGTCGAAGGATGACAAATGTAGCATTTGTTCAGTTGTTTTCCAAACCCTGTGAATCTGTACTCTATGATCCCTAAGTATTAATAATACCAACACTCTGGGCTCTGACCAAAGAGAAGAATCCTAATTTTAAGCTATTTGGCTCAGCTGAGAGAAGTGATACATGGGGAAGGCTGCCCAGTGGATATGTTATTTAGTGATTTAAAGTGAACCCCCAGTACTGAATTCTTAATATACTAGCTCAGTCTGCAAAGACTCCGCTTCATTCACGTCTTGATTTTTGTGGAAGATTATTACAAGTAAAAGGGCTTGTGATAGCCTCTTTGCTTTTCTATAAAAGTGCTGTTAGGCCACTGCCAGTTATATCCCTTGATGCCTTTTATGATACTCTGCCGAGTAAATTTCTTTTAAAATTTAGTTTTATTTGAAAATAGGCATTCTTTGCACTTTTAAGCAAGATCGCTATCCAGGTTTTTCTCTCTTTACCTTGGCTGCTAAGAAGCTCAACCAAATCTGAAACTTGATTACTAAAATCAAGGCAACCCTACGTTCACTCTGAGGGTTGCCTTATTTCAAGTTTCCAGTTTTTTCTTTTCTGGTTTTCTATTTTGATTTTACCAATTTATTTGAAATGTGGTGTTTTGAGTTGTAGACCACCCAGATTCTTTTTGGAAAGAAAGAATAAGTAAAACATACTTAGCTCATAAATTTTTAACCCCCTTGATTGTGTCACCTCAGCTCAGCCTCAATTTATAGGAATTGACCGTCAAAATGAATGCTTAAGAAACATAGAAAGGGACAAAGGTGATGGCTTAAGGCTAAAAGAAGGGAACACACTGAAGGTTCTAGAAAAGGCAATCCTGTATCCATTATTAGAGACATTCTTACAGGGAAATGACATTTAGTGAATTCCTTCATTTACTTGGAGCCCAAGATGGATGAAGTTTGGCCAGACTCAGTTTAATAAAAGACCATCTTTTAGCTGGCTGCCGTCTATGGAGTGGCACAGAGTTGGACATGACTGAAGCAACTTAGCAGCAGCAGCAGCAATCCTGCTCCACTGAATTCCCTAGTACTTAATTAGAGCCAATCTTAGAGGTCTTTACACTTTCTGCCTCTCTTTACCATCTAAACGTTCTTCCTGTCACTAGACTGAATGGTCTGTGAGGATAGGAGCCCACATTTATTCCTATCTTATCCTTTTCCCAATTCTTTCTTAAGTCATCCTACCAGAAGAGGTTTGTCCAACTGTTCATTGAGTGAAATTATGTCCTTTCAAAGGTTGCTCTGCCCATGTTATTCCCTTCTGGCTGCACAGGTTTGTCCCTTTCTCTGTAGTGTTGAACATTGGATATTTGCCCAGACAGGATACCAAGATCTAAGAAGCATGTGACATTCCTGGCATTGCTTTGCTCTCCAGTGATGGTCAGTCATAAGGTTTCTGATAAGTGGAAATGAGTCTCAGTTGATCCTTTCTATTCCTTCCCCAAATTATCCTGATCATTAATTTCATTTTCCAAAATTATTAGGCTTGTCTCCTATGAGGTCAACTGACAGACTTTGGGATACTTTCCTAGAAGAAGATTCTGCTGAAAAACGAATTTGTATGAGTATGTATTTATGAGTTTCTCACCAAACATGATTTTAAAAAAACACTAAATAGAAATCTGCTATAAAGAGATGTTAGCCAACTTCCAGTCCGAAGGTGGGGGTGGGGTGGGTTCAGTGGATGGGGAAAGAAAAAGAAAATCTAGTGGCTGAATTCTTGCCAAGGAAGGAGGGCAGAGGGATGAATTAATAAAGGAAAATCTGACAAGCCAACGTGGGGCAAGCACATATGCATAATATTATGTTTGTGGGTGGGTGGAGGCTGTGGTTCATTACTGTTCCTTAGGTGTCCTGAATGACCCATGGCTTGGCTTTTGTACTTAAAATAGCTTTGGGGTGGCATTCCCGTCGCCCCTCACCCACCACCCTCGCGCTGAGTAGCGGTTTGCAGCGGCTACCCGCCGCCCCCTCCCCACCCCTCTGGGTAGCGGGCCAGGCTGCTACACTGCCGGGAAAGCCGAGCCCGCGCTCCCGGGGCCACCCGGCCGCCCCCCGCGCGCTCGCTGCCGCCAGGGTTCGGGACGCGCCGCCCGCGCCCCTCCGCCCGCGAGGTCTCGGCCACTGCCGGTCTCCGGGTGCCTCTGGCCCACAGACCCGCCGGGAACCCCGCTGCCTGGGGCGCGAAAGTTGCGCTGGGGAGCAATCAGGTTTCCAAATCGAGGGCGGCGCGGGAAACCCGCAGACACCTCCTCTGCCCGCAGGGGAACTAGGGTCGAGCACAGGGGCGGCTGCTCTCCAGAGACGCGCCCTGGGCGCCCACCTAGAGGTTTGTGCGGTGGTGGCAGCGGCTCCCGGGTCTGCAGCGAGCAAGTGCCCACGACCGAGGCGGAAAGGGGTTTTCCATTTCTGCCTCCTCGGTGGCGTCTGGTCCCCGTCTTCCGTTCAGCCACGTCCCGGTGCAGGGCGCTTTGACTTAAACCAATTAGGGACAAGTTTAGAGCCAGCACAAGGACTTAAAATTATTGTTATTTTTTTAAAAATTTTTTAAAGCGTTTCCAAGAAGGAGGGGCTGGAGTGAAAGTGGAGGATAGGAGGGGAGAAGTGTTAAAATCTCTACCAAATCACGAAAAATATCAATGGTTACGAGTTTGTGACAGTTTATTGGCTTTCTCCAAATATCCTCAGATTAGCCTGACAGCTCCTTCCCTAAAAATATTGAGTAAAAGCCCCGAGTCGGGAGCTGTTAAACGGTGTCACTGAATCCAATCTCAGAGCGATTACGCAGTTAATTCACATAATAAGCAAATCATAGGGTTGACAGATTATTATATGAACACGGACAAATTGTTACATAAAATATTTTGATACTGATTGTTTTATTAGTAATGCTAAGCCTCTTCATGGCTGTTTCTGTTTCTCGGGACTGACATGTTAAACAATACTCCCTGCTAAATAAATAAACCAAATGGTGTGAACTAATTGTCTCTGTCATTTAACTGTACACTTTCATTAACATTATTAATACAATTATTGATAATTCTACTGGATACTTAATCCTTATAAGATTTTTCAGTAGGAAATAGTACCCATGGAGAAGAAAAAAAAAACTCACTTGAAGGGGACTTGAATAACCTCCAGGTGTGAAAAGTGATTATTTTGATGTTTAAAGATACAGTAAGGTTTTTTGTATCCTTAGACTAATATGATTTTCAAGTGCATATGCTTCAAGTATTAAAGCAATTTCAATTATTAATGACAACAACAGAAAAGTACAAGGGGAATAATCATAAGTCAAAACCTAGAAAAATATGTTTTGCCTAGCAGAGAAAAGGGAAGTATAATTTATATTTCATTTTATCAAAGAAAACTCTGTGCAGTTTACTTAGTGCTGTGTAATCGTGATTTCTAGTTTTAGTAGAGCCGTGCATATAAAATCAAAATGATTGATAGGTATTTTGCTGATAAAAAGAAACAGCAATTCAGTCTTACATTTCAAGTAAAACTTCACTGACAAGGAACATTTTAGCCAATGAAAGGTCTTTAGGAACTTCAGTGGAGTGTTATATATCATAGAATTAAGTGAAAAGTCAAATTTAAAGTTCAGTTGAGGTTATCACTTTCTCTCAGAAACTGGAATCTTACCTGTAAAATGAAGTGAACTTAGGGGAGGGCTGAAAAATTGGGAAAGAGGAAGAAGGAAACTAAAGAAACTTTAGTCTGTGAACAACATAAATACATCGGTAAATTATATACATCTTTTTCTTGTAATGAATGAATGAATGAATACCATACTAAAAGCTGTTAAAATTTCCTGCAACACAAAGTGTTCAAACAATACCATCTATATAGGATTAGAAATTCAAGTTACATCAATTGGAAATGTTAAAGGAGTTAAGTTAATAACCCTGGTAAAGGAAGATTTAAGGTGACTAATAATCATATTCCATTACTTATGTTTTCCTAAGGGCCCTGGGGAGAAGGCAATGGCACCCCACTCCAGTACTCTTGCCTGGAAAATCCCATGGACGGAGGAGCCCAGATGGCTGCAATCCATGGGGTCACTGAGGGTTGGACACAACTGAGAGACTTCACTTTCACTTTTCACTTTCATGCATTGGAGAAGGAAATGGCAACCCACTCCAGTGTTCCCAGGGACGGGGGAGCCTGGTGGGCTGCTGTCTATGGGATCGCACAGAGTCGGACATGACTGAAGTGACTTAGCAGCAGCAGCAAGGGCCCTGGAGTTGGGACATTCAAAAAGATTTAGCAAGAAGAAATGAGACTTCAGTGGTAACAGGAGGAATGGGCATTGATATTTGAATACTTTCCTGACCTTATGTTATTGAATAGTAACAAGTCACTAAGCAATGCATTCCTACAAGACTATAGCTCAATTACCTATTTTATGTTCCTTAATGTTCAGAATCTTCTAGACTAGCTGGCAAGGAAAGTTGAACTCAAGAGGTCCTTCTCGTTGTTCATTGTGAAGTACTTCAGAGAAATAAAATATGTGCAAAAGTATTCCATTGAGATAATAGTTTCGATGATGGGTTCCTTTGTTACTTTTTTCTCTATATATTCCTGCAATTTATGTGAATTTTTATAAAAATGAAAGTCACTCAGTTGTGTCCAACTCTTTGTGACCCCATGGACTATAGCCCTCCAGGCTTCTCTGTCCTTGGAATTCTCCAGGAAAGAATACTGGAGTGGGTTGCTTGCCATTCCCTTCTCCAGGGAATCTTCCTGACCCAGAGATCAAACCCTGGTCTGCATTGCAGGCAGATTCCTTACCATCTGAGCCATCAGGGAAGCCCTTATGATAACATTAATAATTCTCATCTCACAAGTTGTCTTAATGATCAAATATAAAGATAAAGCAAAAATTTTTTGTAAAATCCATGTGATTATTATTCAAAGAAATCCCCTACACGTTTATATTATGGGTGATGACTTTCTATATCTTTTTTTTGTTTTTACTTTTTTTTCCTTATTGCTGTATTTGGTTCTCTTTTCCCAAAGCGATTAAAAGAGCAAGAGCACAGTTACTTTTCATTGTTAGGTGTTTTAGCTCTGATTATAATTTTTCTTTTTCTTTTGAGGAGTTAAATGAATACACTAGTGAAGACCTACCTTTATTTAGCATGACTTAAGGAACGAATGACCTAAATCAAATCCCTTATGGTTATACAGTGGAAGTGACAAATAGATTTAAGGGACTAGATCTGATAGACAGAGTGCCTGATGAACTATGGACAGAGGTTCGTGACATTGTACAGGAGACAGGGATCAAGACCATCCCCATGGAAAAGAAATGCAAAAAAGCAAAATGGCTGTCTGAAGAGGCCTTACAAATAGCTGTGAAAAGAAGAGAAGTGAAAAGCAAAGGAGAAAAGGAAAGATATAAGCATCTGAATGCAAAGTTGCAAAGAATAGCAAGGAGAGATAAGAAAGCCTTCCTCAGTGATCAATGCAAAGAAATAGAGGAAAACAACAGAATGGGAAAGACTAGAGATCATCTGAAGAAGCCTTACAAATAGCTGTGAAAAGAAGAGAAGTGAAAAGCAAAGGAGAAAAGGAAAGATATAAGCATCTGAATGAAGAGTTCCAAAGAATAGCAAGAAGAGATAAGAAAGCCTTCTTTAGCAATCAATGCAAAGAAATAGAGGAAATGAACAGAATGGGAAAGACTAGAGATCTCTTCAAGAAAATTAGAGATACCAAGGGAACATTTCACGCAAAGATGGGCTCGATAAAGGACAGAAATGGTCTGGACCTAGCAGAAGCAGAAGATATTAAGAAGAGGAGGCAAGAATACACAGAAGAACTGTACAAAAGGGATCTTCACAACCCGGATAATCATGATGGTATGATCACTCACCTAGAGCCAGACATCTTGGAATGTGAAGTCAAGTGGGCCTTAGAAAACATCACTTACGAATAAAGCTAGTGGAGGTGATGAAAATCCAGTAGAGATGTTTCAAATCCTGAAAGATGATGCTGTGAAAGTGCTGCACTCAATATGCCAGCAAATTTGGACAACTCAGCAGTGGCCACTGGACTGGCAAAGGTCAGTGTTCATTCCAATCCCAAAGAAAGGCAACGCCAAAGAATGTTCAAACTATCGCACAACTGCACTCATCTCACATGCTAGTAAAGTAATGCTCAAAATTCTCCAAGCCAGGCTTCAGCAATACGTGAACTGTGCACTCTCTGATGTTCAAGCTGGTTTTAGAAAAGGCAGAGGAACCAGAGATCAAATTGCCAACATCCGCTGGATTGTGGAAAAAGCGAGAGAGTTCCAGAAAAACATCTATTTCTGCTTTATTGATTATTCCAAAGCCTTTGACTGTATGGATCACAATAAACTGTGGAAAATTCTGAAAGAGATGGGATACCAGACCACCTGACCTGCCTCTTGAGAAATCTGTATGCATGCCAGGAGGAAGAAACAGGTAACCTTAATAATCCTATATAAAATATTGATTTTATCATTTCAAACATCACAAACCCCAGGGCCATGAGGCTTCATGAAGAAATTCTACTGAAACTTTAAGGAAAAAATAATATTGTTTCTATTTAAACTTTTACAGAAAATTGAAGAGAAGAAAAAATTCTTCAACTCAGTCTATGAGATAGTATGACAGCGAGAAAATAAATTTCAGACCAGTGGTTCTTAATGATCATAATACACAAAATTTTTACCAAAATGTTAACAATCAAATCCAATCATGTATAAAAATATAATGTATAATGACGAAGTGGTGCTTATTTTAGGAATGCAATATTGAATTAAGATTTGAAAATTAAGCTATTGAATTCACCAGTTTAACAATTTAAATATAAAAACTTAAAAATGACATGGTCATCTCAGTAGATGGAAAGCAGAACAAACCCAAAATATTTTGGCAAAGTTCAGTTCCATTTCTGACATAAGTACCCAGTAAACCAAGAATATAAGTAAACTTCCTGACAGTAATGGGCATCTGTAAAAAATCTACAGCTAACATCCAATTTAATGATAACAGACTGAATTTTCCCTAAGCTTAAGAACATAACAAGGGTGTCCATTCTTTTATTTTAACATTTTTGGAGGTCTAGGTTGTACAATATGGCAAGAAAAAGGAAAAAAGACCTCCAAATAAGAAAATAAGTAAAAGTATATTTTTGCATAGTATTGTTGCCTATGTAGAAAAATTCCACCGAGCTACTAGAACTAATAAATGAATTTAAGAAAGCTGCAGGATAAAAGATCAATATACATAATTCAATTATATCCTATATGCTAGCAACAAACCATCAGAAATTGAAGTAAAACATTTATAATAGTATTAGAACTATGAAATACTGTGGGCACATACAATAAAAGTTGTGCAAGACCCATACTCCAAAAGCTACAAAACAAGGCTAAGAGGAATTAAGAAAGAAATTAAGGAGGACACAAAAAACTGGAGAAATGTACCATGCTATGGATCAAGAGATTCAATATTGCTAAGATGTTCTTCCAGTGTTCTGTCTGTAAGTCCCATGAAAATCCTAGTAGACATTTTTTGGAGGGTAGAAATTGACAAGGCTGATTCTTATATTCATATCGAAATACAACCAACCTAAAGTACCTAATAAAATTTTGAAAGAGAACAATGTTGGAAGATTAATTGTGAAGGTACAATAATAAAGATAATGTGGAACTGGCATAAAGATAAACAAGTAGGTCATTGGAACAGAAAGTTGCAGACATACATGTCAATTGATTACAAAGGCTGAAATTTATTGTTAGTTATGAAGAGAACATAGTGGTAAGGGAATATTCTTTTCAATTAACAGTGCTGGGACAATTGTATATCCACATGAAAAAGTACAAAGACAGAAAGAACTTCAGCCCACAGTATATACAAAAATTAGCTCCAAATGGATCATAGACCTAAATAAAACCTTAAAAGAAAACCTGGAAGAAATATACAGGACATCTTTTGACAGATGGGTTAGACAGAGATTTCTTGTATGCTCATTAGCATATGGATCAAAAGCATGATTCATAAAAGAAAAAAATTGACAAACCAAATTTAATCAAAATTAAGAACTTCTCCTCTTAAAAAGTCACTCAAGATAATGAAAGACAAATTACAGATAGGGAGAAAATATTTATAAGTCACACATCTGATGGAGGACTTGTATCTAGAGCATTTAAAGAATCTCAACATTCATTTATAAGAAAATAATCCTTCTCCCCTTGGGTAAAAGATTTAAGTAGACACTTTACCAAAAAAGTATATATTGATGACCAGTTAAGTCCATGCTTATTAGTCAACATTGTTAGTCATAAAGGAAATGCAAATGAAAATCACAGTGAGATACTATTGCACATCTAAAAGAATGTCTAAAATAAAAGTTACTGATCATATCGAGTGCTGGCAGGATATGTAGCAACTAGAACCCTCACACTGTGCTGATGGAAATGTAAAATGATGAAACAGTTTTGAAAACAGTTTGCAGTTTCTTAAAAGTTAAACATATATCTACCAGATGATCCATCCATTCTACTTCTAGGTATTTATATAAAAAAAAAAGAAAGCATATGTTTATGAAAAAACATGTCTAAGACTGTTCATAGCTCTCTGTTTTATAGTTGCCAAAAATTTCAACAACTCAGATGCCTATGAACAGTTGAATGGATTTAAAAAATGTGGTATATCCATAAAATGGACCATTATTCAGGAATAAAAATAAACTATTGATACCTACAATGTGTACAGAGTAAGTATTCTGAGTGAAAGAAGCCAGATGAAAAAAAAAAGAGGATATATGATTCCATTAAAAAAAATTATGGAAAATGCAAGCTAAACTATAATAATACAAAGCTGAAAAATCGTTGCCTGTGAATGAGGTGAAAGTGGAGAGAGGTAGGAGTTTCTCAAGTGGCATGAGGAAACAGAATCTTGATTTAATGATGGTTTCAGAGGGTGTATGTCAAAATTTATACACTTTAAACATGTAGAGGTTATGGTATATCAGCTATACCTCAATGAGGTTGTTAAGAAATGACAAAAATGTATTTAAGCTACTTATATTTCTTAAAAAAATAAATTATATATCTGGATTCAAATATTTATACTTTTGTATGTTAAAATTGTGACTAATTAAATCAGAGGGGTGCTCAGAACTCTCTGGGGGTTCTAGAAAATCACAGTATGTAACTGATAGTGTTTATCTACCTTTATCTACCTTTAGCATTATATCATGCTAATAATTGGCCATAGAAAGTCCCTGCCAAACTCAAAGACATATTCTGATTCAGGAGGTCTGGATTGGGTGAGACAAGGAATCTGTGTTTTTAATGGGTCTTTTAGAGATTCTGCTGCAAGTGAGTCATGGGCCATACTCAGAGGAATATTGGTCAGAATCTCAACAACAGTTTATAGTGATCCACACAGTCAAAGGCTTTGGCATAGTCAGTTGAAGAAAGTAGGGAGAACCACTAGACCATTCAGGTATGACCTAAATCAAATCCCTTATGATTATACAGTGGAAGTGACAAATAGATTTAAGGGACTAGATCTGATTGATAGAGTGCATGATGAACTATGGACTGAGGTTTGTGACATTGTACAGGAGACAGGGAACGAGATCATCCCCATGGAAAAGAAATGCAAAAGAGCAAAATGGCTGTCTGGGGAGCCCTTACAAATAGCTGTGAAAAGAAGAGAAGCAAAAAGCAAAGGAGAAAAGGAAAGATATAAGCATCTGAATGCAGAGTTCCAAAGAACAGTAAGAAGAGATAAGAAAGCCTTCTTCAGTGATCAGTGCAAAGGAATAGAGGAAACCAACAGAATGGGAAAGACTAGAGATCTCTTCAAGAAAATTAGAGATACCAAGGGAACATTTCATGCAAAGATGGGCTCGATAAAGGACAGAAATGGTCTGGACCTAACAGAAGCAAAAGATATCAAGAAGAGGTGGCAAGAATACACCGAAGAACTGTACAAAAAAGATCTTCATGACCTGGATAATCACGATGGTGTGATCACTCACCTAAAACCAGACATCTTGGAATGTGAAGTCAAGTGGGCTTTAGAAAGCATCACTTACGAGCAAAGCTAGTGGAGGCGATGGAATTCCAGTAGAGCTGTTTCAAATCCTGAAAGATGATGTTGTGAAAGTGCTTCACTCAATATGCCAGCAAATTTGGACAACTCAGCAGTGGCCACAGGACTGGCAAAGGTCAATGTTCATTCCAATCCCAAAGAAAGGCAACGCCAAAGAATGCTCAAACTACTGCACAATTGCACTCATCTCACATGCTAGTAAAGTAATGTGCAAAATTCTCCAAGCCAAGCTTCAGCAATATGTGAACCGTGAACTTCCTGATGTTCAGGCTGGTTTTAGAAAAGGCAGAGGAACCAGAGATCAAATTGCCAACATCCTCTGGATCATGGAAAAAGCAAGAGAGTTCCAGAAAAACCATCTATTTCATTGTGGATAGAGGACAGCAAATATACATCTGCTACCAAACAAACTTCCTGGTTGTGTTCACCCAGGAGTCAACTTCCGCTGTGGAAAAGAAAAGAAAATGGGTTCCAAAACAAGGTTTAGTTGAATTCTGCTCAGCTTTAGTCCTCTCTGGTTTTGATAGGACTCCAAGCAGGAATGGGTTCCTGACAGTTTGGCTGGGGTAGGCCGTGGTTAGGTGATCTGTGACTTACTGGCTTTTACAGGAAGACAGGAAACGAGTGATCGTTTTCACTCTTGCAGCATGGAGAGCACCATCTTTGTATGTAAGCTCTGAAGCCAGAAAGGTGGGTCATGGTCATGACCACTCCCTTTTGCTGCTGAGTTTGACATTTAGAATTAATGAAGGCAGGAGTCTAATGGGAGGTGTCACTATGTGCCACAGGAAGCTCTCATCCAAGAGGTAAAAAGCTGAGCTGCCTTGAAGAAGATACATTTCCTTTGTGCAATCTCTTTGACTCCATACTTTTTCTCTCAAAACATTTTCCACCTTACTTCCAGTTGTTTTCTCTTGGGTTTTTTTTGTTGCTTCTCCTTTCTCTCATTTTCCCTAGATTTTCCCCTTCATATCTAGCTCTATTTTATAGTTTCTCTCTCTCCATCTCTTTCCTCTCTATCTCTGCGACTCAGCTCAGGTCCTTATCAGCTTTCTTCACCTTCTTCCTTTACTTGTCTTCATTTAAGATGATCCTGTGATGCCAGGGGTGTTGTTTTTTCATTACTTTGAACCTAGTTCAATGGTAACAGGCTATATTAATATCTATGTGTATCAATTTGAAATTATATACTTTCCTGGTTAATTGAATATCATTGTGACATGTTCCTCTTTCTCTCAATGAATGATTTTTGCAATAAATTCTTCTTTGATATTAATAATTTAGCTATACAGGCCTTATTTTGGTTAGTATTTGCATAGTTTCCCCCCCATCTTTTCTTTTCAACCTTTTTATATGAACTCATATTCAATGAGTGTCAGGTAGGCAATATTTTTGGGTTTTTATCCTGTCTTCCCCTTTTAATCAGAACATTCTATGCACTTTCATTTTAAAGTATTTATGGATATATTTGGGTTTAAATATACATTATTATATTTGTTTTATATTTATCTTATCTATAGTAAGGTGGTAATTATAGCAGTTACTCAAATTTATACAAACATGCTTGACATTACAAGTATAAAATAAGAATGTTCATCACTTACTAGTTAAAGCACAGACCCTAGAATACTGTATATTTTTCCTCTTTCAACTTTTATGATTATTATGAATTTTAATTTATAGATATTTAAAATATTATAAAACAAAATTGTTACTATTTTGTATAGCAAGTATTCATTTAACTTACATATTTGCTATTCCTATTACTCTTCATATCTTCCTGCATCTTTAAGCTTTCACAATGGAATCATTTTCCTATGTATAGACATTTCCAGTAGTTAAAGTCTACTGAAAAATTCTCCGTTATTGTGAAAAATATCTTGATTTCACTGTTTTTCAAGGATATTTTACCTGAGTATAGGCTTTTAGGATGGCAGGTATTTTCTTAGCGCTTGTAAGATATTATTAACATTATTGTCAGGCTTGTGCTGCCTCTGATAGAAACTCAGATCATGAGTTCTATTGTTGCTTCTGTAATTTTTCTTGGTTTAAAGATCCTTCTTTTTTGTTAATCACTTTTTGATGAGCAGATATTAAAAAAATTATATCCTGCTTAATAGTCATAGTAAGTGCTTCTTGAATTTATGCCTCTTTGTGTATTTCAGCAGTTTTGGAAAATGCTTTTAAATATTGTTCTTCCTCCATGCTCTTTCTCTTCTCCTTCTAGGACAGGAGTTGTATTATTTAGACCTTTTCTTCTCATGCAATAAGTCTTGATTTATTGCATACTCTCTTCTCTATTTTCCATCCTTTTTTCTTTTAGTGTTTTGTTCTGGACATCTTCTGACTTACTTTGTAGTTCACCAATTAACTTTTAAGTTGTATTTGATCTGTTGTTATAACCTTCCATTTATTTAAAATTTGTAATTATTAGAGTTTTTAGTAGTGTATTTTTTAGTGTCATTATTTCCATCTTTTTAAAGTAGTTTTCAGTTGATTGTTAAAACTGCCCATTTTGGCTTTAAATTTTTTGTATATATTAAGTAAGCACAGTTATTTTAAAACCTGTGTCTGATAACTATTTTCTGGGTCGTACTGTATGTGTGGTTGTTTTTGATTGAATACCAGGTATTGCATATGAAAAAAAATTAGAGTTAATTTGAGGCTTAGCATAATGGTATCTTACTCTATAGAGAATTTAATTTATTTCTCACTGGAAGCTTTGCCCTTGAAAAATCCAAGATCACCTTAATCTCATCAGTGTGGATGGGTCAAACAGAGCTCCTGGTCCCTGGGAGGACTGGTTGATTTTTGATTCAACCTTACGTTTAGGATAAGGATATGTCGCTTTCATGTCCCGACCCCAAGCTTAAGAATTTGCTAGTTCCTCTGTCTTGGTGGGTCCTGAAATTTTTTTTCCCTCTCTGCAAGGCAGCCCGTCAAAAGGTCTGTTAAGTTTCCTACTTCTCAGCCATGTATCCTGGAGTTGGCTCAGACCCTGGTGTCTGGGTAGAAGTAACCTCAAATGCCAGACTGACTTCTCGGGGTTTTCTTTTATTTTTGGACTAGGTCCTGCAATTCTAACCTGTCTTAAAACATCTCCAGCTTTAGATACTTTTTATATATTGCCCATATTTTCTGGTTGTTCTCTTCATGAAGGTTTGTCCAACTTTTCTAGTCTGCCAATGCAAGTAGGCACTGCTATTATGTTGCTGGGTAATCCTGGACAAATCATTTCCCATCTCTGGACCTCAGGTTTCATATCCATTTGATAAAAAAGATTAGACTGGAAGACATTCCCAAGCCATCTTTCAACATTATTCTTGCTCTGTAGTCTGTATGCATGAGACCTGTGGATTAGACTGTCAGTTCTTAGGGTAGATGGCTTAGCTCTGCCTACATAGTGCTGGCATCCTGCCCCACCTGGTCAAGGTAACTAAAAGGCTTTGGAATGATGACAGTGAACATGTTTGCTACAGGGAGATTGAAAACATGTACTATAATGCTAGAATACAGCTAGCTTGCAATAAATACCCTACTTTCCATACTGGTGTGAAATGTAGGCAGGAATGTTTCATTTTTCTCTCACCCCAGAAATAGGAAGGATTCCCCAGGGTTATTTATCACAGTCAGAGGGAGACAAATAAAGAACAGGGATGTTGTTAATTTACTCAGACTCCAAGCTCAAAGTCCCTTTGATGGAACAGGGGCACTGGGAGAGCCCTGATGTAAGATTCCTGGTGAACCATCTGGAGGGCCTGCCACTCATCTGAGTCTACATGAGCACACATGCACACACACACACCCACACCCATCCACACACACACCCCCCCAAACATGTGTGCCTAATGATGACCACATTACGAATGGACACATATGGTGGAAAGAGTTTCCAATAGGAATTTCAAAGCACTATCACTTTCATTCCAAAGGACTAATTTAGTTCATTTTGCCTCTGGTTCATCATTTTGAAGAGTGGTTAGAATATCATCAGCATTTTATATACTCTTGTAGCATCAGTATTTCATATACTCTTGTAGCATTCCAGCTCTGAGGAAGAGTTCTTACAGTACTACATTAACTCCTTTTGGGTTAAGAATGCGGGCACTGGGGCTAAGTAGCTTAGGTTCAAATTCTTCCTCCTCCATATACAAGCAGTTGAACGCGGGACAACTTTCCTGCCTCATAGGTCTCTTGTGAGGGTTAAATGAGTTTCTTTACATGAAGTGCACGAGCTCTTGGGTGAGCTGTTGTTCAGGAAAACTGATCCATTGGCCCTTCTGTGCTTGCATCTCTGAGTGTGTAAGCCATAAGGCTTGAGGTAAAGTGAAATGGGGAGAGTGCTAGATTCAGGGTCATGAGACCTGCTGTTGTGTTAGATTGATTTTTAGATTAATTTCCAAAAGGTGTGGACCCCAGTTCAGCCTCCAAACCTTACATGCTCGTCTAGTTCACAGGGTGATCTCAGATAAAGTGATGGATATAGACATTTTTGCAAAAGCACTAAGTGCTGTATAAGTGTGAGGGCCTGTTACTAATGGTGAGAGAAGGGCCACCATCCTTTGTAGGAATGGATTAAATGGAGAGGCTGCGGGAGAAGTGGAAGGAAAGGTGTGGTTTTGAAGTTTTACTTAAGTTTCCAAGCTTGTTCCTTTTCTGCAAGACTGGAGTCTCAGCATTCCCAGTACATAAGCTTATCCTGCTGGGCTATCTGTGGATGGGATTTTGATGGTCTTTTAGGATAAGTCTTGGTTCCATTTCTCTTCTCTCAGAATCTTGTCCTGGAGACTTTGAACTTGGTGTCTGGCATTGTGTCTATTTGACCTGGTGAGGGAATGTCAGGCCCTGGCTCTCTGGAGTGAGCAGGAGGGTTAAAAGCCCCTCTGGAATGACAAGGCAGACAGTAACTGTGGCATGGGAAGGACCAGGTATTGGGGCCAGACAGGGTGTGGTCAGAGCCAGATCAGGATAAGTGATATATTAGTTTCCTCTGGCTGTAGCAACATACTACCAAACAGAGTCTTCTCTTACAGTTCTGGAGGCTGGAAGTCTGAAATCACTGTCAATGGGTCAAAATCAAGTAGTCAGTAGTCTCATGTTTCCATCAAGGGCTTTTAGGGATAAATCTGCTCCTTGCCTCTTCCAGCAACTGGGGCTGATTACAGGTATTCCTTGGTTAGTGATTATGTTGTTCCAGTCTCTGCCTCCATGGTCACATTGCTTTCTCTTTTTCTGTCTTTCTTTTGCCTCTTTCTTCAGTTCAGTTCAGTTCAGTCGCTCAGCCATGTCTGACTCTTTGCGACCCCATGGACTGCAACACACCAGGCCTCTCTGTCCATCACCAACTCCTAGAGTCTACTCAAACTCATGATAATCGAGTCAGTGATGCCATCCAACCATCTCATCCTCTGTCATCCCTTTTCCCTCCTGCCTTCAATCTTTCCCAGCATCAGGGTCTTTTCCAGTGAGTCAGTTCATTGCATCAGGTGGCCAAAGGATTGGAGTTTCAGCTTCAGCATCAGCCACTCCAATGAATACTCAGGTCTGATTTCCTTTAGGATGTACTGGTTGGACCTCTTTGCAGTCCAAGGGACTCTCAAGAGTCTTCTTCAGCACCACAGTTCAAAAGCATCAATTCTTTGGCACTCAGCTTTCTTTATAGTCCAACTCTCACATCCATACATGACCACTGGAAAAACCAAAGCTTTGGCTAGATGGACCTTTGTCAGCAAAGTAATGTCTCTGCTTTTTAATATGCTGTCTAGGTTGGTCATAACTTTTCTTCCAAGGAGTAACCATCTTTTAATTTCACAGCTGCAGTCACCATCTGCAGTGATTTTGGAAGCCTCCAAAATAAAGTCTGACACTGTTTCCACTGCTTCCCCATCTATTTGCCATGAAGTGATGGGACCAGATGCTATGATCTTAGTTTTCTGAATGTTGAGTTTTAAGCCAACTTTTCACTCTTCTCTTTCTTAGGACACTTATGGCATTTAGGGTCTACTCAGATAATCTAGGATAATGTCTTCATCTCACAATTCTTAATCATTTTCTGCAAAGACATTCCCCCCCAAAGGTAACATTTATAGATTCTAGGGATTAGAGTGAGGCTGTCTTTTGAGGGGAGGTATCATTTGGGAGGCCATAGGGAAAGCAGGAGAGAGGCCCACACAGGAGATGCCCAGAATGCAGGCATTAGTTATCAGAGGACCTATCTCAGTGGGGAGAAGAAATTAGGCAAAATGGGAAAGAAACATACCTACAGGGTGAATAATAAGGAAACCTTTATAATTGCCTGAATTACAATAGACACTGAATGAAATAATGATTTTCATCAGATACCTACTACATGCCAGGTACTGTTCTAAGGAGGCTGGAAAGAAAG
Source organism: Madoqua kirkii (assembly GCA_006408675.1). Lineage (NCBI taxonomy): Eukaryota > Metazoa > Chordata > Mammalia > Artiodactyla > Bovidae > Madoqua > Madoqua kirkii. The sequence continues at coordinate 10,064 of SJYC01016240.1, read as the reverse complement.
CAACATGAAGTTTGCTTTCATTTATAGTGAATGCCATTGCTGGAGAAGGCAATGGCACTCCACTCCAGTACTCTTGCCTGGAAAATTCCATGGATGAAAGAGCCTGCTAGGCTGCAGTCCATGGGGTCGCTAAGAGTATGGCATGACTGAGCGACTTCACTTTCACTTTTCACTTTCAAGCATTGGAGAAGGAAATGGAAACTCACTCCAGTATTCTTGCCTGGAGAGTCCCAGGGACAGAGGAGCCTAGTGGGCTGCCGTCTATGGGGTCACACAGAGCTGGACACAACTGAAGCGACTTAGCAGCAGTAGCAACATAGTGAATGAATGAATGAATAACTGAGGATACTCTTTGCTCAGCAAGGAAGATCTTTGTTTCTTGTTAGATCAGGTATCAAGACCACCAAGAAGAGTGGACCGAGGATGTGCAGTTAGAAACGGAGCAGGTGCTCTGGTTGGAGTGGGGTGTGTGCAGTGGAAGAAGGTCAGTCATCACACAGCTGGAGGAGGGGAAGGGGTTTGTTTAACTGAGTAGTTCTTGGCCTAAGCTGCACATTGATTATCTGGGATGCTTTAGTCAAATAACCCAGACCAACTCTCAGAGATGCTGATTCAGTTAGTCGGGGTATCTAAGTAGTGTAGCTCCCAAGGTGATTCTAATGTGCAGCCAGGGATCAGAACCAGAGTTCTTATTTGTAGTGGTTCTTATTTCTTAACTTTGTTCTTATTTCAAACAAAAATAATTTATTCTTATTTCTTAACTTCTCTTTGTGTTGATTGCCTTATGATTTGGAGTCAGATCTGGCATGGCATCTCGCTCCAGTACTCTTGCCTAGAGAATCTCATGGACAGAAGAGCCTGATCAGCTGCAATCCATAGGGTTGCACAGAGTCAGACACGACTGAAGGGACTTAGCATGCACACACGTTGGCAGCAGAACAAGGCTCAACGCGTGCCTTTAAGTTGTGTAATCTAGGGTTTATTATGTAACTTCTCTGGGTATCCATTTACTCACCTATAAAATGAGGATAGCAGTATTTATACATCTCTATAAGTATTAAAGAAGAAAATATTTGCAAAGGGCTGCCTATGATGCTTGGTACATGGTGAATAGTCATATGTGATCCTTAAAATTTTTCACTAAGTTAGGGATTATTGTGCCCATTTTATAGACTTGGGAATTGAGGATTAGACACATCCAGTTAACTTGTTCAGAGCCACATTATTAGCAAATTTAGCCCAGATCTCCTTTTATGATCTAATTCTACCCATTATTTTAACAGTGGTGCGTTAAAGCCCAGACACCCCACTCTTTTCCCTTTGACTTCTGTGGCTGTGAATGAGCTGGCTATTGCTGCTGCTGGTCTGTTAAGACCCTGGTTTCCCCTCTACACCTAGGAATTTAGGGTGGGAGAGAGGCCTATGTCACCATCCCTCTTGGCTCCATCTCTTACTCTGCGATAGAATGGACATTAAGAATGCTGTAAGCTAAATAACAACCCTCTAAAGATATCAGGTCCTAATTCTTGGAACCTGCCATTATCTTATATGGTAATGTCTTTGCAGATGTGGTTAAGGATTTTGAGATTAGAAAGTTATTCTGAATACTGCCGCTGTCTCTTATACACATCTTCCCTGCCAAACTCAAAGACATATTCTGATTCAGGAGGTCTGGATTGGGTGAGACAAGGAATCTGTGTTTTTAATGGGTCTTTTAGAGATTCTGCTGCAAGTGAGTCATGGGCCATACTCAGAGGAATATTGGTCAGAATCTCAACAACAGTTTATAGTGATCCACACAGTCAAAGGCTTTGGTATAGTCAGTTGAAGAAAGTAGGGAATGCCGTGGCGGGGGTGCGGGTGGGGTGGGGAGGGGGGCGGGCGATGTGGTGCTAAGTACTATCACAAGTGTCCTAATAAGGCAGAGAGAAGGCTCAAGAGGAAGGGGATATGTATGTATATCTGTGTGTGTATAGTTTTGACTGATTTGCATTGTATGACATAAACTGACACAACATTGTAAAGCAGTTTTGTGAACCAATTAGAAACCATTGTAAACCAATTAAAAAATAAAATTTAAAAAGGCAGAGAGAGTTTTGACACACATACAGAGGAGAACAAAACGTGCCTCTGGAGGCAGAGATTGGAGTGTTGTGGTCACAAGCCAAGGAATGCCTGCAGCTGCCAAAATCTGGAGAATGGATTCTCTCCTCCTCTTTCTGAAGGGAGTTTTAGCCCCATGTTACTATTTTTTTACTTATGGCCTTAGAACTGTGAAAGAATAAATTTCTGTTGCTTTAAACCACCTGGTATGTGGTAATTTGTTACAATAGCCATAGGAAAGTAACACCAGAGGTTCTCTGTGGACACCCCAGTTCTCTATGTGTGGGGGGTACTTTCGAGTCTAAACCCAGTGGGGGTCTGCTCGGATCTCTTTTGGGGGCCTGGCTGCTGACTCCTACTGCTGTGCCAGCAGGAAGCTGGTGCTCTTGTGGCGCTGGGCAGCAAGCAGGGTTCATATCATCCCCACACCCCTGTCCCTTCCTACCAGCAAGCCTCTGGCCAGCAGCAGATATGAGTGGTTATTGACTCTTCTGCTGGAGGAGACAGACAGCCTCTCTAAGGTGGGGCAGGGTGCAGAGCCTCAGGGGCTGATGGCTCCCATTCCCTGCCTGCTTTTTGGCATTGAGGGTCCCCAGCTCAGTTCGCCCCCATCTTCCCAGCCTTGTTACTCAAGGGCAGGGACTTTCTGGAACAATTTTACTCAGTGTACCAGGAACAAAGGAGAAACCAAATGCCTTGCTTAGGAGCGACCCATATGGAGGAGGCAAAGCTCGGCCAGTGACAGGATAATTGCTTAAATATCTGCTCTAAGTATAAAGGCAGACTCTACCTCCAGCTGGAGTTCAAGTTCCCACAGGTCATGAAAACAAAGAGGGGAATGGGAGAATTAAAGGGGAATAGAAATGGAAATGATTAGGAAAGATTGCCACTACTTACAGTGGGGGAGGTGGGGAGATGGGAATTAACCCTTTTGGGATTGGGATTGTGCAAGTAGGGTGTGGCCTCCCGGCTCTCGGGGAAGCTGGAGGCCTGAGCCTTCAGGAGAAACGCTTTGCTCCAGGGCAGCTCTCCTAGGCTCCAGAGAAGAGGCTGGTGGGGCTTGTCCAGGCGCTGGGCTGTGGGCAGTGTGACTTGGTAATGGCTTTGAGTGGCGGGTCTGAGTCTGCAAGCAGCACATTCAGGTCGCTGTTTGTCACAGTCCCTCCTTTTGCGTCTCCTCTCCTGGTGGCGATGGCTCCACATGCTTCTTGCTTCTGCTGACCCAGCTTTCTGACACCACTTCGGTTGTGGGGGGAGCATGCTCTGCACTCACCCCCACAGCATCCTCTGTCTCTTCTTTGCAATCCTCAGTATGTTGGTAATTGTTAAATTAATTGTAGTGATCTTATCTCTTCAATTCTAAAAAGCACAAATTTTCACCTTTTCACAGTTCTGAATTAGGTCCTGTCTCACAATCAGTCAGCAAATTTAAGGGATGTATTAGACATGGTTCTCCAGAGAAATAGAACCAATAGGATATATATCGATATATCCTGTTACATATTGTATCCTATCTATACAGTTATATCCTATGTCTGTCTCTGTGTATATATAGAGAGATATTTTTTGACTCATGTGATTATGGAAGCTGGCAAGTCTAAAATTTGTGGGATACAACAGCAGGCTAGAAACTCCGGCAGGATTTTTGTGTTGAAGTCTTCAGGCACTGTTTCTTTTTCTTTGGGAAATCTTTACCTTTAATGCCTTCATCTGAGTGGGTCTACCTATATTATAGAAAGTAACCTGCTTTACTTAGAGCAACGGATGGTAAATATTGATCATACCTAGCAATTACCTTCACAGCAATATCAACTAGATACTGTAGCCTAGCCAAGTTGACACATGGAATTAACCACTACAGTGGGGGTAGTCATTTCTTTGTATTTTTTTGGCTTATTCATTCCCTCCTCCAAAATATCTACTATAAAATTGTGTACAGTCTTCGTGAATGTCTTAAGAATTGGGCTATAATGGCATTTGTGTTCAGTCTGCCCTTCAGTAGGCTGTAGGCTTGATAAAGGCAGAGGTCTACCTATTTTGGTCACCACAACATCCTCAATATTGGTTTATTCCCTAGACTGGCCATTTGGCTAAACAGTAAAAGATTCAGGTTTGGGTACTGCTTTGACCTGTAGTCTCCTCCCTTTGGGAGTGTCTCAGGACCTTTCTCCACTTCCTTTCCCCTTTTGTGTGGGCTGCATACTCCTCTTCTTCCCTTCACCCCCTGTCTTTCTGGCTCCTTGTTTCCCATCCCTTTTATTTGGCTAATGCTCTGTGCCTAATCATGTTAGCCAGCATTGGCATTATAGAGATGTTTGCAATCCAACCCAGGTCTGATTATGAGCTTCAGCAGCCCCAGGCTACTTTAAGAATGTGTTGATTGGTGGGGGTTGGGAAGCCCCCAGAGGGGGCCAGCATTTTTGGCTGATGGAGCTGCCCACATGTGTGTCTGGGCACCGCAAGAGAGCCTGGACTGGTTGGGTTTTGGTTCTCTCCTTGATCAGGCTCCTGGTGGGGTATTTATCCTGGCTGGGTGTCTAAGCCCTTCCTGATTGTATTAAGCCTCATGAAAGTGAGGCCCCAAACAATCCAGCTAGTGTGGCTAGTGCTGTAACCACAGCAAAGTGTGCCCTGTATTTCTTGTCATTCTCTGTTTGAGCTCATTTCAACTTTCTCCCAGCACTGGGAGTATAAAGAAACTGCCACGTGTTTCTCTGGTTTGCAAGCATTACCTCATTTCCCTTGTCTCGGATATTAATTCAGAAATATTTATTAAGTGATTCAGGATTTGGGGCAATTTTGAAAGCATTCAGTTCAGATTCCAAGAAGGATGCCATGAGTTTAAAGGAAATTAGCTACCTCTCTCTTTCTATTTTCTCAAAGGCACCCTATATTTTTCCTTAGTGCATTTTGCTTTCTTGTCATTGTTCCTTTAATTATTTACAATCATCCCCTGAATGTCTGTCTTCTCTATCAGTCGTTTACAATTTCCATCTGGACAGGTTCATGAGTGGTGTCTTCATCACTGTATTCCCGGGGGAGGCACAGTAAGTTCTTGGCCAGCTATTGCCTACATTTTGATTGACAGAGATATTGCATCCTACCTGGAAGGTGTAATTATATTTTTGAAAGTTTGTACATAGCACAGAGGAATATGTAGTTGTACATAGTTAAGGATCCATAGTTATATTCTTGGAATCAACTTAAGAGCCCATGCTGTATCACTGAAAGAGCCTTAAAGTGTTTCTTCCTTGCATTTCTTAAAATATCTGAGACAAGACTACCTGAGTCACCATTCCTAGAGGGGCTGGTGTGAAATGAAATTACTTTGGGTTGCACAGTTGTGAAGACACACATTCCCACGTGTGTGTATATTGTAGCGGACTGTACTTTGCTAAAATTGGGGCTCTGTGAATCACACTTCCTGGACTCATATCCTGCTCCTACCAGTTTCTAGATGTTCCACATGAATGTTGTATGGCCTTCAGCACAATGCTTGCCATCCCTATGCCTTGATCTATTCATCTGTGAAAGGGGATAATGATACGCCTCCCCTCATAGATTTGTTTTGGGATTGAGATAACTAATATAGAGCACTTAGGTCAATGTGTAGCTCAAAGTAACCTAAATAAATGTCAGTAATTATTATCATTTCTACAAATATGTAGTAGTAAAATTGTCATTGCATGCATAGTGAGTTAAAAAAAGGAGCTTTTTAGGAGGAGGGAAACTAGGTACTGAAAACCACATGGGTTACGTGGAAATGGAAGTGGGCTCTGATGTAAGTAGAAATAATGCTGATGTCCAGGGCACAGCACTCTAGAGAAGGGTCAGTATAGAGAAAATATATAGTTATTTAGCCATTGGCATGGATGAGCAAAGCACTGGGATGACAGAATTTAAAAGATGAGAGATACAATCAACCATTGACTAGGAGTGTCAGTGGAAGTTGACTCATTTGGCATCTGAGTGCTTCTAGCCATGCTCACCTGGCATCAGCGAAAATGGTCATTTCAATCCAAAAGTTCAGTCCAACCAACATTCAAGGTGGCTTGCCTTTGTGAAGCCCATGCTCCAAATCATCATCTAGCCTGGCTGGCTGTTGGGATCAGGCAGTTTGGACAGTGGCATCTGCTAATCCCCCACTGCACAGTTATTGGGGTCAGAATTTGCATTTTCAAACAATTACTAGCAGCACCCCAAACACTTCTGACTTCAGAATACTCTTGTAGCAAGACAGGTTGATCAGAAAGTGTATTGTCCTGACGTTTTTAGCAAACACAAACGACTAGCCATAAATCCACAGTGATGCAGCTTTGTCATCACATCCCCTGATTCATTCCATAGAACGGGCTTGAAATATACTGTTGGAAATAAAAATCAGTCTGGCACATTCTCTTCCTAGTCTTCTTCTCAACTTGGCCCACGGGGGTGTTTTTGGCTAATCAAAGACTAGCTTTCTTTCTTTTTTTTTCACCTCTTTGAAATGAAAGGCAATTTTAATTGACTGAGCTATAATATTATTGTATTAAAAATGATATATTACAGATCAGTTCAGTTCAGTCACTCAGTCATGTGCGACTCTTTGCGACCCCATGAATCGTAGCACGCCAGGCCTCCCTGTCCATCACTAACTCCCAGAGTTCACTCAGACTCACGTCCATTGAGTCAGTGATGCCATCCAGCTGTCTCATCCTCTGTCATCCCCTTCTACTGCCCCCAATCCCTCCAAGCATCAGAGTTTTTTCCAGTGAGTCAACTCTTCGCATGAGGTGGCCAAAGTACTGGAGTTTCAGCTTTAGCATCATTCCTTCCAAGGAACACCCAGGGCTAATCTCCTTTACAATGGACTGGTTGGATTTCCTTGTAGTCCAAGGGACTCTCAAGAATCTTCTCCAACACCACACTTCAAAAGCATCAATTCTTCGGTGCTCAGTTTTCTTCACAGTCCAACTCTTACATCCATACATGAGTACTGGAAAAACCATAGCCTTGACTAGATGGACCTTTCTTGGCAGAGTAATGTCTCTGCTTTTGAATATGCTATCTAGGTTGGTCATAACTTTTCTTCTAAGGAGTAAGCATCTTTTAATTTCATGGCTGCAGTCACCATCTGTAGTGATTTTGGAGCCCCCCAAAATAAAGTCTGACTCTGTTTCCACTGTTTGCTCATCTATTTTCCATGAAGTGATGGGACAAGATGCCATGATCTTCATTTTCTGAATGTTGAGCTTTAAGCCAACTTTTTCACTCTCTTCTTTCACTTTCATCAAGAGGCTTTTTAGATCCTCTTCACTTTCTGCCATAAGGGTGGTGTCATCTGCATATCTGAGGTTATAGTAATATATGTTTTCTTCATCCCAAGTAACTTTTCACACCAACTGGGTTACTTGATATTTTCAATCACCTTGTGAGGTAAGTTTGGTGGATAAGGAAATTATTAATTTCCTTTTGAACTTGGAGACTCAAGGAGGGGTAGTGATAACTTATGTTGGTTAAACTGGTGTTATTAATAGCTAATACACTGCAATTACCTTGTACCGAGTACTATTATAATTGTTTATTTAATCCTCACAGTGAGCCAATGAAGAAGTCACTGTTATTATCCTTGTTACGTGGATGAGGAGACTGAGACATGGAGAGATGAAATCAGCTGCCCAAGATTGTAGCTGGTAAAGATGGAGCTGAGATTACAACCCTTGTAATCTTGGCTTCAGAGTCTATGTTCTTATCCGCTATTGTATGTTGGATAATACAGCCCATGGTCTCAGGGATTTTCAGGCAATTCTTGCTCTGGTTACTGTCTCCTTTTACCAGTATTCTGTCTTCTTTAAAGATCTCCTAATCTTAGATGGATAATGTATGCTCTAAAATGAACAGAAATATGTTTATTTCTTTATTATAAGAGCAAGAGCAGGAGCTGGAGAAGAAAATGGGAACCAGCTTCAAAATGATAACAAGATGAATGATTGAAAGCTTATGAGAAGCTTATGAAAGTGCTGCTGAAACTATTGTCTCATTCTTGGTTGTTGCCGAGGACTCCTGTTTGGCTTCCTGCTCTGTGTGGTTTATTTTGTTGAAGCAGGAGGAGGCATATCGATGCTGAAGTCACATTCACTGTGAGGATGGGGAGGGTCCATGTCAGTTGCATTTTCTTTCTTTGTGAACTTCAGAGAAGTGTTGGCAGCAACCTGATTTGAGATCTTGCAGGTAAGGGTTTTAGAACCCCTGGGACAGCCTGCTTTTCTGGTGAGCTTCTAGGTTTGTAGGATGTAGAATTCATGTAAAAACTATTCAACTCTTCTGACAGAGCTATCGAAATTAACTCTGACTTGACTTTAGGTGGTTTTGGTGCTAATAGCTTAGGGCATGCTATTCTGAGATTAGGTCTTTATCGCCAGGGATCAGATGGAAATGTTCAGGGCGCTTGGAACTTCTCAGGTCAGATGGAACTTTTAAAATTTATTTATTTGATATAATGAGAATGCACAGAGAAAGATGGAGCTGACTTTTGGTTCTTTGGAGCAACAAGTTTTTTTTGTGATTAAAGTAATTCATTTGTTACGATCAGTGTGCAATTTGGAAAAGATACCATTTTCTAAGTGGCAGATTTTCTCCCATGAAAGAGATTTCTTTTGGTTGGGTGGGAATGGGATGGGGGAGTGAGTAGGAATTTTCAGGGCTTCAAAATACTAAGAAGTTTGTTTCTTATAGGACTTCACATGCAGCAGGATAACTAACTCAGATAACTCCATGGGGGCCTCACCTGGGTTTCTTATATGGGGTCTAATTTTCTTCCTGTTTGAGTTATTATGTAATCACATTATATTGTCAAAACTTGGACAGTGGGAGAGAGTAAGGTAATAGAGAGAGACCCAAATTCCCTCGGCATTTCTGCTTAACATGACTTTTATGACCTTTGGCATAAATATTAACCTGAGAATGCCAACTTTGTCATGTCTGCAAGCTTGTGTGCATGGGCAGACAGGGTGAGATGGGAGTGACATTAGATATGTGTTATAGTAGGCACAGTGCCAAAGCAGACAGTTGAAAAATGGAACTGTTTGCCAATCTAGTTTATTTGACATCTTTAGACAAATAAATTGTGTTGCTTTAGAGAATTTTGGCTTTGAAAAATTAGAATTGATAATCATATGGATTTGTCTGTTGGAAATGTTATGTGCCTATAAATCCAAAGAAGGGGTTTATATTCATGTGTTGACACTCCCTGCAGGTAATTATAAACATAGCCCTCCACAGAGACTGATATCTTTTAAAATTTTTACTGATTTATAAAATTATAAAAGTAGTGTAGCAATAACATTAAGTGAATTTAGAAGAAGAAAAAAAGAAGAAAAGTCTCTAACAATCTTAGTATTTGTATGTTATAACTTTTTTCATGGTTTGACTTTTAGTTTTTTTTGCTGTTGGCTTGTATATTTCTATACAGTGGGAATCCTAGCTACCCAGACTTTACCCAACTTACTCAATAAAATTTGCAAATTGGAGGCAACTTCAGTAGTAGATCCATGGACAGTTGAGCTAGAAGGGGCCTTTGAAATCCTCTGGCCTGTTCTTGTTCTGCAGGTGAAGTGGCTGAAGCCCAGAGAGGTGAAGGGATTTGCCTGAAGGACAGAGATTGGGAATAACTGAGGTGGGGCTTTTTGCAACACAGTGCTGCTTCTTCACACTCTGCAGTCTCTCTCTACCTTAATCTTGAGACTTGCTTTCATCACCACATGTCTCGTCAATTTATGTGTGTGTATATGTATGTATATATATACATATATATATGAATTGCTATCTAATATATGGACAGACTTAATTATAGCAAACTCCAGTTTCATAAATGATTATGAAAATTGAAAAGGTTTGAAAAGTAGTCATGAGACTATGGAATTTTATATTTCCTCACATTACAAATCTCCTAAAATGTTTTTCTTAAGGTCTTATGGCTGCAT
>SJYC01016239.1:0-14635 GCA_006408675.1 Madoqua kirkii | reverse complement strand
ACACTATTATATATAAAATAGATAATCAACAAGGACCTGCTGCATAGTACAGAAAACTCTATTCAGTATTCTGTAATAACCTACATGGGAAAAGAGTCTCAGAAAGAATGGATATATGCATGTATATAACTGAATCACTTTGCTATACACCTAAAATTAACACAATTGTAAGTCAACTATACTCCAATATAAGATAAAATTTAAATTAAAAATTTTAAATTGGTAATAATAGAGAAATTGTTACATAAATTAGGATACATGCATGGATGGAAAGTTGCACAGTCATTAAAAGTTATCATTATGAAGAGTAAGTAGCATAATTGAAAAGTACTATGAGTGAGGAAAGCTGTCAGTGATATGTATAATAAAATAATTCTTTTAAAAATACATTAAAATAAACCAAATTGAGTGTAATTGTGTGAGGATAGTGGGGGTTTGGGGTTATAATTTTCTCCTCTAGTTTTAAACCGTGTCTGTGCTTAAAATTATAACTTTAAAATCAGTCTAGGCAAGGGTGTATAAGGCTTGGGAATGAACTGGAATAATGAGAATGGCATGGATTAAAAGGTAAGGAGGAGGTCAGATAGAGAGCTTTTGGCACCTTCATTATGTGTGGGCTGTGGGAGAAGGTGGTGTCAAAGGTATTCAGAGACATCAATCTTGAATGATTAGGAGAAGCTGATTCCAGGGTCAAAACCAGGGAAAACAAAAGTCAGCAAATACAAAAGGGAAGGGCATAGATCCTGTCTCAGGTGTCTTAAGTCTGAGGTTGGACATCTTAATCCATAGGCATTTGGAAATGGGAGAAGTCAAATGGAGAAGGCAGGACACCTCAGTTCAGTTCAGTCGCTCAGTCATGTCCGACTCTTTGTGACCCCATGAACTGCAGCATGCCAGGCCTTGCTGTCCATCACCAACTCCCAGAGTGTACTCAAACTCATGTCCATTGAGTCACTGATGCCATCCGGCCATCTCATCCTCTGTCGTCCCCTTCTCCTCCCGCCTTCAGCCTTTCCTAGCATCAGGGTCTTTTCCAATGGTCAGCTCTTCTCATCCGGTGGCCACAGTATTTTAGTTTCAGCTTTAACATCAGTCCTTCCAATGAATATTCAAGACTGATTTCCTTTAGGATGGACTGGTTGGGTCTCCTTGCTGTCCAAGTGACTCTCAAGAGTCTTCTCCAACACCACAGTTCAAAAGCATCAATTCTTCGGCGCTCAGCTTTCTTTATAGTCCAACTCTCACATCTATACATGGCTACTGGAAAAACTATAGCTTTGACCAGACAGACCTTTGTTGGCAAAGTAATGTCTCTGCTTTTTAATACGCTGTCTAGGTTGGTCATAACTTGTCTTCCAAGGAGCAAGCGTCTTTTAATTTCATGGCTGCAGTCACCATCTGCAGTGATTTTGGAGCCCCCCGAAACAAAGTCTGTCACTGTTTCCATGGTTTCCCCATCTATCTGCCGTGAAGTGATGGGACCAGATATCATGATCTTAGTTTTCTGTATGTTGAGTTTTAAGCCAACTTTTTCACTCTCCTCTTTCACTTTCATCAAGAGGCTCTTTAGTTCTTCTTCGCTTTCTGCCGTAAGTGTCGAATGACACCTATCCCCATGGATTAAACTCCTGAATTCCTGAAACAGGATGAGGTTACCAAAAAAGAGTGGTGATTAAGAGGCAGAGGACAGAACCTGAGCTTGAGGTAAAAATAACAAGGAAGAGCAGTAGAACAAAAACAAGATTCACTAAACAGGATTAAAGAACCGGTCCAAGTCCCAGGCGTCAGTGGGGCAACAGCAGTGGCTGGTTGCATTTGTGGTCCCTGATGAGTCTTGCTTCCCTTCCTCTTGGATGTGCTATGGATCTGTGACCTGCTCTAGCGAGGGAATGTGGTGGAAGTGACATTGCACCAGTTTTGGACTGAAACCTTAAGAAGTCTTTTGCTCTTTGGAGAGCTCCGACCACCATGTAAGAAATCCAGTTACTCTTTTGAGAACCTATAGAGAGAATAGCCTTGAAACTAGTACTTGGGGAATGAGGGACCCAGATATTTCAGCATTCCAGCTGAGGCCACCCTGCTCCCAGCCAGGTGCCAGACAGGCAAGGGACCATCTAAGACATTCCGTTCCCCATCTGATGCAGCTTCATAAGAAATCCCAAGAGAAGCCAAAGCAAAACAAAATTTTCCAGCTGAGCCCCTATCCACCCACATAACTGTTTGAAATAATAAATTGGTTGTTTCAGACCACCACATTTGAAGTGGTTTGTTATGTGGCACTAAATAACTGAAAACACAAGTTAATCAAAACTTACCCTACCCTTGGCTTTCTTACCTGCAAAACTGGTTAATAACTCTATCATTCTCATGTTAAGTTTGCTATGATGATCAAAAGAGATAGTGTGTTCAGGTGACCAAAGTATTGGAGCTTCAGCTTCAGCATCCACCAACCAACCAGTTGCTCCCCTGCATTCCACCAACCAACCCTGGTTTGATTCTTGCCTTTAGGAGTGTCAAAGAAACTTTTAAACTTTTCAGTTCAAAACTTTGCACTATCCATCTGGAATTAGAAATATATTGCCTCCATCAGTATATCTCTGATGGCAGTAAGTAGGGCAGGTCAGATAAAGCAAATAAGAAAGAGATGATCCTGTGTTGTGTTGGGTCCCTGCCCCTCAGCCTCATGCCCCTGTGCAGGCAGTAAAGATTCCAACATGAGGACAAGAGGAAGCCCAATCCAGCCTAGCATCTGCCCGCTGTCAGGGCTCTGATTTGTCTGGGCATGACTGGCATCCTGCAAGATGACAAGGCAGCAGCTTCTGTGCCTGTGAGATAGGGAGCCCTCTTGAAGAGAATTTATCCAAAGGGAAGAGGGAGTCAGGCATGCTGAGCTGACCCAGTAACAGAGCTTTCGTCCTGGGGGTGTGCAGCAACTCTAAGGACAGTATATTTATTGTCCATTGCTGGATTCTGATACCCCTGGAATCTAAGCAAAGAGAGAATGGTTGGTAAGAACTGGAACTATTCTGTTAAACCTATAAGTGCTCAGATACCAGGAAATGTGGCGTTAGCAAATGTTACTAAAATGGGAGGGAAAATTGTTTACTTCAGCTTGCCATAAACCACCCAAGAGTCCAACACTACAGTTCAAAAGTATGAATGTGTGTTGAAGACTCTTGAAAGTCCCTTGGACTGCAGGGAGATCAAACTAGTCAGTCCTAAAAGTAATCAATCCTGAGTATTCATTGGAAGGACTGATGCTGAAGCTGAAGCTCCAAAACTTTGGCCACCTGATGGGAAGAGCCAGTTCATTGGAAAAGACCCTGATGCTGGGAAAAGATTGAAGGCAGGAGGAGAAAGGGATGGCAGAGGATGAGATGGTTGGATGGCATCATTAACTCAATGGACATAAGTCTGAGCAAGCTCTGGGAGATGGTGAAGGACAGGGAAGCCTGGTGTGCTGCAGTCCATGAGATCGCAGAGTCAGACGTGACTGAGTGACTGAAAAACAGTAACAACCCAAGAGCCAGGCGTCTTGGTGGGTCGTGGTCCTGGTGCAGTGAATGGTGGCAGCAACAGACTGTGGAGTCCAGCTCTGAGCAGAGGAGGTGCAGGGCCAGCAGGAGGGAGCTCATTAGTGAGCACAGAGCAGTCCATCCTCGGGGACTCCTATTAGCGGCACTTGGGGGCTCTCTGCAGGGGAGAATAGCCTGTGACACGTGACGCATTACTATCTCTATGACCCCAGCTCTACCCGGAGGTGGTTTCAGATGGGGCAGATCAGGTCACATAGGACCCATTGCTTGCATCTGGTAACGGAGTCTTCTGTTACATAAAGCTTAGACTGCCAACCAAGGACCAGAGACATCAACTTGTCCATCATAATTCTTGTGCTCAAATATTTTGTTAATCCCATCATCCTCTGTATTTGTAGATATGGCTCAGCTAAGTGCCACCCTGTCCTGGATATACATGTTACTATAAGCTTGTTCTTTTTGATCAAGCAGATTGAGTCACAGCCACTTCCACTTTATTCCATGGGTTGACTACATCCTGGTGACCTTAAATGTCCCATTTTTTTTGTTTGTTTGTTTGTTTAATGCTTTATTCCATTTCACAGTACTGTATTGGTTCTGCCATACATTGACATGAATCAGCCACAGGTGTACACGATCTCCCCATGCTAAAGCCCCCTCCCACCTCCCTTCCCTGCCCATCCCCCCGGTTCATCCCATACACCGGCCCCAAGCATCCTGTATCCTGTATTGAACATAGACTGGTGCTTCATCTCCCATATGATTGTATACATGTTTCGTTGTCATTCTCCCAGATCTTCCCACCCTCTCCCTCTCCCTCTGAAGCCAAAGGTCCGTTCTATACCTCTGTGTCTTTTATAAATGTCTCATATTTTTTTCTTCCAAGTTTCTTGCTTTTTATTATTTCTAATAACAGTATTATAAATATATCATTGGGTATCACTCTGCTCTATGAAAGCCAATGCATCAGTGATGCTCCTATGACCTGCTGTAACAAATGTTGACATTAAATGGCTTGGTGCCAGCAGGTGAGGAAGCAGGCAGGGAAGGAAGAGGTATTATCACCATACATGGAAAGAGCTCATCATACCTTTCAGCTTGGCATCTATGAAAAAGCATCAATTCCTTCCCCCTTTTCCAGTGTATTCTTGCCTTACATGTAAGAAATTATTCAAAGATGGCAACAGATTTCTCACATGACCTTTACAGCTGCTGGTTTGAAATGACTTTGGGCTGCTTCCTGGAAGAAAAAAAAAAGATTTCAGAGATTAATTGTCAGATATTAGCCCCTCTTTGAAGGAGCTTTAGGAACATTCTGTACTTGATATATGTGAGTATGTAATACTGAAGACATGCAGTGTGAATATGCAGTAAAAAGAAAGACACTTTGCTGGCTGCCATAGCTCAAGGCTCCTCTCACTGGTCATAATGATTGGGGAGCAGTTTCCTAACCCTCAGACTCTGAGAGGTCACCCTGCAAAGAACACACCTGGAGAAGATTTTCTCTGATGATGTTTTCCTATAATAAGGAGTTACATGTTTCCCAGAAAGGCAGCACATCTGAAGACTTCCTGAAAGGAACCTGTGGCTACTCTCTCTTCTTTGAGCTCCTGGGAATTAGGGGCTCTACTGGGAAACTTGTCCTCCTCCATCCATCCAGGGACCTTGGCCCTTTGGTTCTAGGAGAGCAGGGCAGTGAGGGTAGAACAATGTTCTACACGGTAGAACAGTGCTAAATGTTCACAGGAAAGGAGCTGTTTTGAGACAAGAGCTTTCAGGTTATTACAGATCATGGGGGAGTAGAGTATGGTGACCAGAGCTACTGAATTCCAACTCACTTCATGAAGCCAGAACTTCCTCAGAGACTCAGACAAGCTTAAAATCTAAATAACATAATGTGTTGTTTACAATGGAATAGTGTGATGACTTCTCCTAGCTCACACAGGAAAAGAGTCTATCACTACTGGGTCTTTTGTAAAAAGAGATCCTTCTAGAGAGAGAATTCATAATTGGCCAGATTTTGGTGTTTTAAAAAAAGAAGCCTGACAGTGACAGGGATCCTGGATTGCAGAGAAACCAGAAATTCTATCTGCATTCTTTTCAGTAAGAGATGAAATGCTTAACTGCCTACATAACTCTCTTTCACAGGAAAATGTTTAAGTTGAGCAAATAAACAGTGATCTCTTTTATTATTATTTACAGAGGAGAATATGGCCACCAGGAAGCATGTCTGCTAATGTGTTTGGCCAAGTTCTCCATAGAGACAGTGATTAATGGAAGAAATGAGTGGAAAATTAGTATACACAAATAGCTATTCAAAAATGAGAAATGCTAATGCAATGACCTTTAAATCTTCATTTTTCTTTATTTCTCTGAATGCTAATTAATGGACGTGTTTGGCAGTAGGAGGATTCTGCGTCCAAGTCCATATCCCTGCTAAGTGGCATTCTGGGAATTTCTGGAGCTGATTCTCGGAGAAGAGCTGACCCTGAGGAGGCTGCCCTCCCTGCTATCACATTGTGGCTTTTCCTCTGAGAGCAAAAAGTGCCATCGTCCAGCAGTTCATTAGCATGGCTGAACAGCCTCTGCAGTTAGCAAGGTAGTTAGTTTCAGAGGTAAGTGGAGGTTGGGGAGGTGTTTATGACTGCTGTCCCTGGACAACAAAACCACTGTCTGCTTGTTAAGGAGGCCTGAATCATTGCCTACCCTGAGCTCTAGTACCATAGGAAGAAACAGTGTGGTAACTGGGGCCTTTAAGGGGGAGACCCCTGGTAGCTCAGATGGTAAAGCGTCTGCCTGCAATGCTAGAGACCTGGGTTCAGTCCCTGGGTTGGGAAGATCCCCTGGAGAAGGAAATGGCAACCCACTCCAGTATTCTTGCCTGGAAAATCCATTGGACTGAAGAGCCTGGTGGGATACAGTCTATGGGGTCGCAAAGAGTTGGACATGACTGAGCGACTTCACTTCACTTCACTTCACTTGAACCAAAGGGCAAAGGTAAATTTGTTATTCAGGCAATAACCTTTACAGTGATGCCAAGGGATGCTCTCTGGGAAACACTACTGTCATGCGGGGAGGGCAGCAGACTACAAGTGCATGCTGAGTTTGGGGAGGGAATTCCTACCATCTCGGAGGAAGAAGAAATAACTCAGATTGACTGAAAATGAATTGGAGTTGTTAGGGAGGGAAATCTTTGAGATGAACTTTTATAAAGTGAAGTGAAAGTATTAGTCAGTTGTGTCTGACTTTGTGACCTCCTGGACTGTAGCCTGCCAGGCTCTGCTGTCCATGGAATTCTCAAGGCAAGGATACTGGAGTGGGTTGTCATTCCCTTCTCCAGGGCATCTTCCCAACCCAGGGATCAAACCCAGGTCTCCTGCATTATAAGCAAGTTTTTTTTAAATACTTTATTCTACTTTACAATACTGTATTGGTTTTGCCGTACATTGACATGAATCAGCCACAAGCAGGTTTTTGACCATCTGAATTGCCAGGGAAGTCTGGAGAACTTTTATAAGGAGAAGTTTTAAATTTCTGCAGGTGTGGCTCTTCGATGGCAGAACTGTCAGGCAGTGAAAGATGAAGCAGTGGTTGGATGGTCGTCTGTGTCTGTCTTTGTCATTAGTTTCCTCATCTGTCAAATTGAAGATTAAAGAAATTAATATGATAAAACACATATTAAACTCTACCTAAGTCTTTGACATTATTATCACCATTACTACGTATCTATAAAAGAGATGCTAGAAGGTTTGGGTAGGGTATTGAACTAAATGACCTCAAGATACCCCCAGCTCTTGGGTCCTATGACTCAGTGATTTAGTAATAGAAGTATTTTGTACCCCACATGTTGCTTAGGTGAGTGTTAACCTAGGCCACACTAATCTAATAGATGAGTCCCGGTGGGTGTCTTTAGAAGAATGATGAACTTTCTATACGACTCTATCTATTTAGAGTGATATGTGCATATCTTATATTCATTTATACCCTACTTTGTTCCTGAAAGATTTTAGGCAAGACATTTAAAGTAACTTTGAAAATGCTTTTGGAAGATATATTGAATTAAACTTTCTAGACTTGTCTCTTGTTAAAGCATAGCTTTTAAAAAAGTATTTAAAACCATCAAGTAAATTGGTAGATTGTGAAGACTAAATCTAATATTTTTAAAAGCATACCATATGGATATACTGGAGACAGTGGAATAGGAGAAAAGGAGAGTAGGAAGAGAAGGACACCAAAAATGTGGCTTATGGTAGTTTCAAATTATAGAAGAAAACAAAGGTCAAAGGCAAGTGTCCAGTGGACACGGATTACACAAGAGTCCTGAATGCACCATTTTATTATTTTTGTGTCCAAGCATGGGTCTTCTGATCAGAGTCTAATTATTCTCCATTGGAACCATCAAATGCTACCATATGGATGGCATTTAAAAGATGACAGGCTCATGATGGAGAGGATGACAAAGAGAAGGCCTGCTGTGTGCCAGATGCTTTATAAACACCATCTATTTTAATCTTCACTAGAATCCTGATGAGAAAAGGAAGATTCATAAAGATAAAGCAACTTGCCCAAAATCTAATTCATAATTGAAGGAGTTGGAATCCCATTCTAGGAAAGCCTAACTTCAAAATCCATGTTCTTTCTAGTACTCTTTTCCTCTCTGATATAGACCTGTGAACAACCAAGATCTAGTATTACTGATACTTTGGAGACAGAATGCTCCTCCTTGTTTGTAATACTTGAATTTGTGTACCACTTTATCTTTAAGCCTCTCTCAACTCTCATATAATCCAGGACATTTAAGTAAATCTGATCATATAGTTTCCATCTCTGGATCTAGAAACCTGTTGTTGAGGGTGTTTTAAATTTGAGAGGAAATTGCTTTAACTTGATATCAAAAACTGGGAATGGATCTCCCTTTCTGGTAAGGAGATCTCCTTCTCCTTTTCTTCATAGAAAAGTCAGACCCTTCCTAGTCAAACCCTAAATCTTTAAGAAATAATTTTATCACTAATGTAAACCTTGTAGAAAACAATCTTTTTCTCAAAAAGCCTAGGATGGGATCTAGGATCACTTTGGAAATCAAGCTGCTAGCTAACATTAGTAAGACTTTTTCTATCCAGTGCACTTGTAATTTCTAGTGTGACATCAGTCTCTGAACTGAGTTATTTAAAACACGTCTTGAGGAGTGAAAAACCTCAGATGCCAGCCTACTATTCCAAATACCCCAATGATATTAAGCTGTCGAAATTCTTCTGGTGTTAGGCCATTTTTCTTAACTTCTGCCTGATTCCAGAGGGAGATTTCATAGGACAGTAAGATTCTTTGACTATCCTTAGCAATGGTGATAGAGATGAATATAGGTAATTAGTAAAGAACACTTTGGACTAGCCAAGCAGTGACTGTGGTGGCATCTGAAAGTGGGTGGTATTATTGTCAAACTCAGGTCTGTACTCTGCAGAAATTCCATTTACTTGAACAAAAGACTCACCAACCCCACCACCCCCACCCCACCTTGATAAGCTATCCCTCTTCTCTGTTGATTGCTTCCTTCAGCATCTCATTCATCTACTTCCTTGAGACATCAGATGATATTACCAGCACTAGCAGCACTGGAGACCAGCCCAGAAAGGGGCTTTCCAGATGGGTGCTTTGTGACAGGTCTTCCCAGTCAGATATAGAAGGGAAAGAAGTAAGCAATACCTTTTACCATCCCATATAACAACACAGGGTCATTAGCCATTTGTCTCTGCCAGTTTCTACCAGAGATGATATTCTAGATTCTTACAGATTCCGCTTTGTTTTGTGTTTTGCCCTGACCTTTTCCTGATGCTTGAACATTTTTTGTTCCAAAAGGAAGAAGTAAAGATATCTTTTTTACAGACAAATGATGATGTATACAGAAGGGTCTTAAAAACAACTACTAGAATAATTAGAAAATTTAGGAAGGATATGAGATTAAAGAATGTGAGATTAACTCAAAAATACCCATGTATTTTTGCATACTGTCATTGAAAAAAGCTCAAAATGAAATTAAAGAAATAATTCCGTTCAAAATGGCATCAGAAACAGTAAGAATAAATTTAGCAAAGGAATCCAAAACTCCATATAGCATTTACAATGTCCAGAATACCATCTAAATTTATTTGACATACAGAGTGTGATCCAGTCTCAAGAAAAAAGACAATCAGTTGAAGATGGTTTAGATGTTGGAATTCTCAGTCAGGGAACTATTGTGGCTCTACACTAAAAGGTAATGGAAATTTTACTTACAATAAATGAGACAGGAAAATTCAGCAAAGAGAAATATTTTTTAAAATAAAATTCTAGAATGGAATAATATGATAACTAAAGCAAAAAAAACTACTGGATGGATTTAAGAGCAGAATAGATACAATGAAAAAGGGTCAATTAATTTGAAAATAGAGGAAGAGAGAGAAAAAAGATCGAAAGCACTAACAGAACCTCGGAAATGTGGATTAATAGCAAAGGGTCTGACATATGTGAAACGAGTTTCAGAAGGAGAGAGGGAAAACAAGGCAGAAGAAAATGTTTGATGAAATGATAGCCAAAAACTTCTCAGAATTGGTTAAAAAAAAACCACATAAATTTACAAGAAACTCAATAATCCCCAAGCAAGAAATGTTGTTTGTTGTTTACTTGCTAAATTGTGTCCGACTCTTTGCAACCTCATGGACTGTAGTCCACCAGGCTCTTCTGTCCATGGGATTTCCCAGGCAAGAATACTGGAGTGGGTTGCCATTTCCTTCTCCTAGAATACTCCCAGTGCAAGAATTGAACCTACATCTCCCGTTCGGCAGGTGAATCTTTTTACCACTGAGCTATCTGGGAAGACTCCCCAAGGAGGATATAGATGAAAAAATCATACTTAGATACATCTTAGTAAAACAAGGCAGCCAGAGAAAACTGATACATTATATGTCAGTTTAGTTCAGGTCAGTTCAGTTGCTCAGTCGTGTCCGACTCTTTGCGACCCCATGAATCGCAGCACGGTAGGCCTCCCTGTCCATCACCAACTCCTGGAGTTCACCCAAACTCTTGTCCATCAAGTTGGTGATTCCATCCAGCCATCTCATCCTCTGTCATCCCCTTCTCCTCCTGCCCCCAATCCCTCCCAGCATCAGAGTCTTTTCCAATGAGTCAACTCTTCACATCAGGTGGCCAAAGTACTGGAATTTCAGCTTTAGCATCAGTCCTTCCAATGAACACCCAGAACTGATCTCCTTTAGGATGGACTGGTTGGATCTCCTTGCAGTCCAAGGGACTCCAACACCACAGTTCAAAAGCATCAAGTCTTCGGCACTCAGCTTTCTTCACTGTCCAACTCTCATATGTAGATCAATAATTTAAATGACTGCATACTACCAAGATCAGAAGATAGCATAGCAACATCTTTATTAAAAAAGCAAAAGTAAAAACCTGTCAACTCTGAATTTTACATCCAGCAAAAATATTCTTCTAAAATAAATATACATTAAAGGTTTTGGCGGATAAAAGAAAACTAAGAGAATTCAGCATAAGCAGTCCTACACTACAAAAAATGATGAAGTTCTCCTTTGATAGAAGAAAATGATACTGGAGAGAAACTTGAAACTAGAGGGAACTTGAATCTGTAGGAAGCAATGAAGTATGCTTAAGACAGTAAATATAGAGGTAGATAAAAAATACTAATTTGCCTTTTAATTTGTTTAAAGCAAAGAGAACTTGAAAAAAACATAATGTTTACTGTAGAGTATATGATATATGTAGATAGAATTCACATTAAACTATAGAATGAGAAAAGTAGAATATAGAAGAGGATGAAAAGGGATTAGCGGAGCTATGTTCCAAGATCTCCAGTGAGTACCTGAAACTGAAGATTGTACCTTTGTATAACTATGTTTTGTATACTATGGAAAAAAAAAAAACTATCTTTTTTCCTATACAGACATCCCCATGATAAAGTTAAATATATAAATTAGGCATAGTAAAAGATTAACAACTAATAATAAAACAGAAATTATAACAATATACTGTATGAAAATAATGTGAATGTGATCTCTGTCTTTCAGAATGTCTTATTTACTGTACTCATGGGAGATGTGAGATGATACAGTGTCCACCTGGTGTATGAAATGAGGTGGATGACACAGGTACTGTGACATAGCATCGGTTACTCACCTTTTCACTTAAAGAAAGCACTTTATGGCTTCTATTTGGCATATGGGAATTGCCAGCATCACTACTCTTATGCTTGGAGGCCTGTTACATAAAATAGAGTTGGAAAGAAAGTGAAAGTGTTAGTCTCTCAGTGGTGTCTGACTCTTTGTGACCCCATGGGGTGTAATCCACCAGGTTTCTCTGTCCATGGAATTCTCCAGGCGAGAATACTGAAGTGGGTAGCCATTCCCTCTCCAGGGAAGCTGAACACCGTGACAATACCATGATAGTTGATCTGATAGCCAAGATAACTCTGTAGTAACTGTTGAACAGGTAGCACATACAGCATGCATAATATGCTAGACAAAAAGATGACTCATGTCCCTGGTGGGACTGAGCAGGGTGGCGCAAAATTTCAACACACTACTCAGAATGGTGTGTAATTTAAAACTTATGAATCTCAGAGAATTGTGGATTTGGTTCCAGACCACCACAATAATCACAATCAAGTGACTTACATGGATTTTTTGATGTACAAGTGCTTATAAAATGTATGTTTGCATACTATACTATAGTAAGTATTCAATAGCATTGCTAACTATCATATGAGCCTTTTAGCAAGTTGTAATCTTTTTTGCAATAGTGACATCAAATATCATAGATTACCATAACAAATATAAAAATAACGAAAAACTTTGAAATGTTGCAAGGATTGTCAAAATGTGACAGTGACATGAAAGAAGTGAAGGCTATTGTAAAAATAATGCCCATAGACATAGGGTTGCCACAAAGTTTCATTTTGTAAAATATGCAGTATCTGAGAAGTGCAATAAATCAAAGCACAATAAAACGAGGTATTCCTGTATTTCTGGAATTTTCCATTTAATGTTTTTGAGCCATAATTGACCTTGGATAACAGAAATAGTGGAAAACAAAATCATGGAGACTGATGGGGGAGAGTGCAGCTACTGTAGTTAAATAAATAGAGCTACTAGAGTTGTAAGAGGAACTAAAAAGCCTCTTGATGAAAGTAAAAGAGAGTGAAAAAGTTGGCTTAAAGCTCAACATTCAGAAAATGAAGATCATGGCATCCGGTCCCATCACTTCATGGGAAATAGATGGAGAAACAGTGGAAACAGCGTCAGACTTTATTTTGGGGGGCTCCAAAATCACTGCAGATGGTGACTGCAGCCATGAAATTAAAAGACGCTTACTCCTTGGAAGAAAAGTTATAACCAACCTAGATAGCATATTCAAAAGCAGAGATATTACTTTTCCAACTAAGGTCTGTCTAGTCAAGGCTATGGTTTTTCCTGTGGTCATGGATGGATGTGAGAGTTGGACTGTGAAGAAGGCTGAGTGCCGAAGAATTGATGCTTTTGAACTGTGGTGTTGGAGAAGACACTTGAGAGCCCCTCAGACTGCAAGGAGATCAACCCTGGGATTTCTTGGGAAGGAATGATGCTAAAGCTGAAACTCCAGTACTTTGGCCACCTTATGTGAAGAGTTGACTCATTGGAAAAGACTCTAATGCTGGGAGGGATTGGGGGCAGGAGGAGAAGGGGACGACAGAGGATGAGCTGGCTGGATGGCATCACTGACTCAATGGACATGAGTCTGAGTGAACTCCGGGAGTTGGTGATGGACAGGGAGGCCTGGCGTGCTGCGATTCATGGAGTCGCAAAGAGTGACTGAACTGAACTGAACTGAAGAGTTGTATGATTCTTATGTTTTAGGTAAAGTGGTATAATAACAACTTTAACTAGAATGAAAAGTCAGAGATGGATATTAGAATCACTACAGCAAACACTGACAAACAATTGGTACAGTTAAAGTACCAATAAATGGAAAATCTAAAACATGTTAAGATAATTTCAAAGAAGTTAGGAGAGAGAGCACAGAAACGTGAGAACAACAGATGATGTAAACAAACAACACATAGTGAAAACAGCCTAAATCAAAACATATATGTAACTATATTACATATTAATGAATTAAACAGGCTATTTCCAAGGCAGAGGTTATCAATATGGATTTTAAAAAGCAAGATCATATTTTGAAAACATGGATTTATAAATGCTGTGTATATAGTTCCACTTTAAAAATAAGACATGTGTAGGTTGATAGAAAAATACTGGAAAACAAGATACACTATGCAAATGGGAAACACAAGAAGGCTGGAGTGGCTACATTCATATCAGAAAAAATAGATTAAAAGGAACATTTCCAATGATAATAGGGTCAGATCATCAGGAAGGCATAGCCATAAATGTATACATGCCAAATAAAAGGGCTTCAAATAATGTGAAGCAAAAAAAGGGGCAGAATTAACTGGATAAATGTCATTCTATAGCATTGCAGCATTATGTAGATAGGTTTTGACTCCATGATTACAATTCAGGTTAGAAAGCATTTATATTAATGCTGACTGTATAGTGGCTTTAGGGAACATAGAATAATATGACAGGATCTGTATTTCAGTGAGTTTACAATCTTACTGGGACATGATATCTGTGCTTAGAATACAATGGAAGAATAGGAAGTTTTAGAAATAGGAAAATAAGACTTTGTCTTCTGTTCCCTTAGTATTGATACATGACACAAAATAGCTACATTGATACATTGATAGCAAATAGTCACTTTGATGACAGTGCAATTACCAGCAGAACACAGATCTAGGACCTGGATCTTACTAAAACTAAAACGGAGCATAATAGATATTGAGTTGACTGCCCAGTCATTCCTTTCCACTTCTAACGAAATGCCACTTTTTTGTCAGATGTTATTGACAGCAACCCCAGTTTCAGAACACGATTTGGTTTGTCACTAAGTGTAATCTCATTGCCATTGCTGCAGCAGTGGGTTTGAGGTGTCTACTGGAGGCCTGGTGTGCTGCGATTCATGGGGTCGCAAAGAGTCGGACACGACTGAGGAACTGAACT
>SJYC01016236.1:0-15909 GCA_006408675.1 Madoqua kirkii | reverse complement strand
TGAGAATACCAGACCACCTAACCTGCCTCTTGAGAAAGCTGTATGTAGACCAGGAAGCAACAGTTAGAACTGGACATGAAACAACTGACTGGTTCCAAACAGGAAAAGGAGTACGTCAAGGCTGTATATTGTCACCCTGCTTATTTAACTTATACGCAGAGTACATCATGAGAAACACTGGGCTGGAAGAAACACAAGCTGGAATCAAGATTGCTGGGAGAAATATCAATAACCTCAGATATGCAGATGACACTACCCTTATGGCAGAAAGTGAAGAGGAACTAAACAGCCTCTTGATGAAAGTGAAAGAGGAGAGTGAACAAGTTGGCTTAAAGCTCAACATTCAGAAAACAAAGATCATGACATCTAGTCCCATCACTCCATGGAAAATAGATGAAGAAACAGTGAAAACAGTGTCAGATGTTATTTTTGGGGGCTCCAAAATCCCTGCAGATGGTGACTGCATCCATGAAGTTAAGAGACGCTTACTCCTTGGAAGAAAAGTTATGACTGATCTAGATAGTATATTCAAAAGCAGAGACATTACTTTGCTGACTAAGGTCTATCTAGTCAAGGCTATGGTTTTTTCAGTAGTCATGTATGGATGTGAGTGTTGGACTGTGAAGAAGGCTGAGCACCGAAGAATTGATGGTTTTGAACTGGGGTGTTGGAGAAGACTCTTGAGGGTCCCTTGGACTGCAAGGAGATCCAACAAGTCCATTCTGAAAGAGATCAGCCCTGGGATTTCTTTGGAAGGAATGATGCTAAAGCTGAAGCTTCAGAACTTTGGCCACCTCATGTGAAGTGTTGACTCATTGGAAAAGACTTTGATGCTGGGAGGGATTGGGGGCAGGAGGAGAAGGGAACGACAGAGGATGAGATGGCTGGATGGCATCATGGACTCAATAGACATGAGTCTGAGTGAACTCTGGGAGTTGGTGATGAACAGGGCGGCCTGGCGTACTGCGATTCATGGGGTCGCAAAGAGTCCGACACGACTGAGCGACTGAACTGAACTGAACTTTGGATGTGTGGAGATTTTAATTAAATTGATTATTCTCACTGATGAGTACAGAATATCTTTCCAAAACTTGGTGTCTTCTACAATTTCTTTTATCACTGTCTTATAGCTTTAAGCATACAGATGTTTCATCTCTTTGGTTACATTGATTCCTTAGCATTTTATTGATTTTGCTGCAATTGTAAATGAAATCATTTTCTTAATTTCTCTTTTTGATAGTCCAATATTAGCCCATGATGTTGATTTAGCTGCTCAGATTTGTCCAACTATTTGCAACCCCATAGACTGTAGCCCATCAGCCTCCTCTGTCCGTGGGATTTTCCAGGCAAGAATATTGGAGTCGATTGCCATTTTCTAAATTTTTCTATATTGATACTGTATCCTAAAACTTTACTGAATTCATTTATTAGCTTTGACAGTTTGTAGTATAATCTGAAGTCAGGAAGACTGATTCCTTAAGTTCCATTCTTCTTTCTCAGGACTGCTTTGGCTCTATGGGGTCTTTTGTGTTTTTACATGAATTGTGCATTTTTTTTTCTTGTTTTGTGAAATTTTATATTGGTAATTTGATAGGCATCACATTGAATCTGTAGACTGCATTTGGTAGTATACTCATTTTCACCATATTTATTCTTCCTGCCAAGGAACATTGAATATCTCTCCATCTGTTTATGGTGTCTTTGATTTTTTTCATCAGTGTTTTATACTTTTCTGTGTACAGTCCTTTTGTCTCCTGAGGTAAGTTTATTCCTAGACATTCAATTCGTTTTGTTGTAATGGTGAATGAGAATGATTCCTTAATTGCTCTTTCTCATTTTTCATTGTTAATAGAATGAAATGGGAGTGATTTCTGTGTATTGATTTTGTGTCCTGCAACTTTGCTAAAGTCACTGATTAGCTCTAGTAATTTTCTGACACTATCTTTAGGGCTTTCTATGTACCGTATCATGTCATCTGTAAACAGTGAGAGCTTTTCTTCATTTTCGATCTGGATTCCTTTCATTTTCTTTTTCTTCTATGATTGCTTTGGCTAGGATTTCCAGTACTATGTTGAATAGTTTAGAAAGTGGACACCCTTGTCTTGTTCCTGATCTTAGGGAGAATGCTTTCAGTTTTTCACCGTTGAGAATAAGGTTTGTTGGATTATCATATATGGACTTTACTGTGTTTGATAGGTTCCTTCTATGCTCATTTTTAAAAAGAGTCTTAATCATTAATGGGTGTTGAATTTTGTTAAAGGCTTTTTCTGCATCTATTGAGATAACTGTATGGGTTTTATCTTTCAACTTGTTAATATGGTGTATCACATTGATTAATCTGTGTATATTGAGGAATACTTGCATCCCTGGAATAAACACAACTTGATCATGGTATATGAGCTTTTGGATGTGCGGCTGGATTCTGTTTGCTAAAATTTTGTTTTGTATTTTTGCATCTATGTTCATCAGTGGTATTGGCCTATAGTTTTATTTTTTTGCATGTGTTTCCTTTGCCTGGTTTTGGTACCAGGGTAATGGTGGTCTCATAGAATGAGTTTGGAAGTGTTCCTTCCTCTGCAATTTTTGGAAAGAGTTTTAAAAGCATATGCATTAGCCCTTCTCTAAATGTTTGATAGAATTCTCCTGTGAAGCCATCTGGTCCTGGGATTTTGTTTTGGGGGATATTTTTGATCACAGCTTCAATGCTTGTAATTGAGTTGTTCATAGTTTCTATTAGTTCCTCTTTCAGTCTTGGAAGATTGAACTTTTCTATAAATCTGTCCATTTCTTCTAGGTTATAAATTTTATTGCCATATAGTTGTCATAATAGTCTTTTATAATCATTTGTATTTCTGCATTTTCTGTTGTAACTGCTTCTTTTTCATTTCTAATTTTGCTGATTTGGTTCTTCTCTCTTTTTTCCTTGATGAGTCTGGCAAAAGGTTTGTCAATTTTATCTTCTCCAAGAACCAGCTTTTAGTTTTATTAATCTTTACTATTGTTTCTTTCATTTATTTGTCATTTATTTCTGTTTGGATCTTTATGATTGCTTTCCTTATACTAATTTTTTTGTTGTTGTTGTTGTTCTTTTTTCAGTTAAGGTGTAAAGTTAGGTTGTCTACTTGATGTTTTTCTTCTTTCTTGAGGTAGGATTGTATTGCTATAAAGTTCCCTCTTAGGAACTGATTTTGCGCATCCCATAGATTTGGAGTTGTTGGGTTTTCATTGTCATTTGTTTCTAGAAATTTTCTGATTTTTCTTTTGATTTCTTCAGTAACTTGTTGGTTATTTAGAAACATGTTGTTTAGTCTCTATGTGTTTGTTTTGCTTACAATACTTTTTCTTGTAATTAATATCTAGTCTCATAGCATTGTGGTTGAAGAAGATGCTTGATATTATTTCCATTTTCTTAAATTTACTGAGGTTTGATTTGTGCCCCAAGATGTGATCTATTTTCAGAATGTTCCATGTGCACTAGAAAAAAAGGTGTACTTTTCTGCATTTAGATGTAATGTCAGGAAGATATCAATGAGATCCATCTCATTTAATGTATCATTTAAGACTTCTGTTTCCTTATTAGTTTCCTGTTTTGATGATCTATCTATTGGTATGAGTGGGGTATTAAAGTCTCCTACTGTGATTGTTTTACTGTCAATTTCTCCTTTTAGGTCTGTTGAGGTGAAGTGAGGTGAAGTCGCTCAGTCGTGTCCGATTCTTTGCGACCCCGTGGATTGTAACCTACTAGGCTTCTCAGTCCATGAGATTCTCCAGGCAAGAATACTGGACTGGATTGCTATTTCCTTCTCCAGGGGATCATCCCAACCCAGGGATCAAACCCAGGTCTCCCACATTGGTGGCAGACACTTTAACTGCTGAGCCACCAAGGAAGCCCTTTAGGTCTGTTAGTGTTTGGCTTTTGTATTGAGGTGCTTCTATGTTGGATGTATAGGTATGTGCAATTGTCTTCCTCTTGGATTGATCTCTTGATCATTATGTAGTGTCCTCTCTTATCTCTAATAATCGTTTTTGTTTTAAGGTCTATTTTGTCTGATATGAGGATTGCTACCCCAGCTTTCTTTAGCTTCTCATATGCATGGAATATATTTTCATAATCTCTCACTTTCAGTCTATGTGTGTCTTTAGTTCTGAAGTGAGTTTCTTGTAGACAGCATATTTATGGGTCTTGTATCCATTCAGCCAGTCTCTGTCTTTTGGTAGGAGCATTGAATCTATTTACATTTGAAGTAATTATTGATATATATGTTCCCATTGCCATTTTCTTAATTGTTTATGGTTGATTTTTTAGATCTTTTATTCTTCTCTTGTATTTCTTGAGTATATAAGTCCCTGTAACTTTTCTGTAAAGCTGGTTTGGTAGTACTGAATTCTCTTAACTTTTGATTGAAAAGCTTTTTATTTCTGCATCAATGTTGAATGAGATCCTTGTCAGGTACTATAATCTTAGTTATACATTTTTTCCTTTCAATACTTTAAATATATTCTGACATTCCCTTCCAGTCTGAAGAATTTCAGCTGAAAGGTCAGCTGTTAAGCATATGGGATTTCCCTTGTATGTTACTTGTTACTTCTCCCTTGTTGCTTTTAATAGTCTTTCTTTGTGTTTAGTCTTTTTTAGTTTGATTAATATGTGTCTTGGCATGTTTCTCCTTGGGTTTATCCTATATGAGATTCTTTGTGCTTCTTGGAATTGATTGGGTATTTTTTTTCTTTTTCATGTTGGGGAACGTTTTAACTATAATCTCTTCAAAAATTTCTCATACCATTTATTTTTCTCTTCTTCTTCTGGGACCCTTATTCGAATGTTGGTGTGTTTGATATTGTCCCAGAGGTCTCTGAGACTATCCTCAGTTCTTTTCATTCCTTTGACTTTATTCTGCTCTTCAGAAGTTATTTCCACCATTTTTCTTCCAGCTCACTGATTTCTACTTCTGCTTCAGATATTCTGCTCTTGATTCTTTTTGAGTATTTTTAATTTCAGTAATTGTGTTTTCTCTGTATGTTTATTCTTTAATTCTACTAGGTCTTTGTTAATTGATTCTTGTGGTTTTTTTGATTTTGTTTTCAAGGTTTTAGATCATCTTTGTTATCATTATTCTGAATTGTTTTTCAGGTAGTTTGCCTATTTCCTCTTAATTTATTTGGACTTCTGTGTTTCAGATTTGTTCCTTCATTTGTGCAATATTTCTCTGCCTTTTCATTATATTTATTTTTTAAAACTTATTGTGTTTGAGGTCTCCTTTTCCAAGACATTAAGGTTGATTTTTTTTTTTCTTTTTCTGCCCCCGCTAAGGTTGGTCCAGTGGTTTGTGTAAGCTTTGTATAGGGTGAGAATTATGATGAGGTTTGTTTGATTGCTTTTCTTCTGATGGGGCAAGCTGAGCTGGTGGTAATCTTGTCTACTGATGATTGGATTTGTATTTTTGTTTTGTTTGTTGTTTAGAAGGGCTTCCCTGGTGGCTCAGAGGCTAAATCTGCTTGCAATGCAGGAGACTCGGGTTCGATCCCTGAGTTGAGAAGATCCCCTGGAGAAAGAAATGGCAACCCACTCCAAAATTATTGCCTGGAGAATCCCATGGACAGAGGAGCATGGTGGGCTACAGCGCATGGGTCGCAAAGAGTAGGACACGACTGAGCGACTTCACTAACTTGTTGTTTAGATGAGGCTTCCTGCACAGGGTGGTACTGGTGGTTGGGTGATGTTGGGTTTTGTATTCAAGTGGTTTCCTTCGTGTGAGTTATCACTATTTGACATTCCCTAGGGTTATTTCTCTGGTAGTCTAGGGTCTTAGAATCAGTGCTCCCACACAAAAGGCTCAATGCCTGCTTTCTGATCAGGAAAGAAGATTGCACAAGTCTTTGTTATGGCATTAAGCAAGACTAATACAAATATCCAAAAACGAGAAACAAAAGATGAATCTCAGAAAAATGACAGTTACAAAATCAGGCAAATAATAATTAAAAATAATGGAATATGACTTCTCTGGTGGGTCAGACAGTAAGGCATCTGTCTACAATGTGGGAGACCCAGGTTCAGTCCCTGAATTGGGAAGATCCCCTGGAGAAGGAAATTGCAATCCACTCCAAGACTATTGCCTGGAAAATCCCATGGAGAGAGGAGCCTGGTAGGCTACAGTCCATGGGGTCACAAAGAGTCGGACAAAACTAAGCAACTTCACTTCACTTCTCTTCACTTCATACCCATGTGCAAAGTGAAAGCAGTCCAACAAAAAGTACAGTTAATTGAACCAGCGAACAAAGGAAATCAAAAATCATATTTACCAGTTAAGAATAAAACTAACTAAAGCAAAAACTGGAAAACAATAAAAAGCAAGGTGCCAAGTGGGTAATTAAGCAATGAAAACAAAACTAACAAATATGTTGAGAGGAAAAGAAAGAAAGGAAGGAAAGAAAGAATAGATATGCAAAATTAAATAGAGGTAACTGAAAGTGATGTCGCTCAGTTGTGTCCAACTCTTTGTGACCCGGTGGACTGCAGCCCACCAGGCTCCTCTGTCCACGGGATTCTCCAGGCAAGAATATTGGAGTGGGTTACCATTTCCTTCTCCAGTAGATCTTCCCAACCCAGGGATCGAACCCAGGTCTCCCACATTACAGGCAGATGCTTTAACCTCTGAGCCAATATACACTAAAGATCAAATACAGTGAAAATAACAATGGGAAAGGCAAACAAAGGAATAAACATCAAGAAATATAATCATTTTTAAAAAAAAAATTAACAGTTAAAATTGTAAAAAAGAGAAAAAAAAGAACAAAAGGAAGAATAAAGAAAAAAGGTAAAGAGAATGAAAACTCCACAGAACTGCAAAAGACCAATGTAGAGGCAGAGGTTTATAGCTACAATAAAAAGAGTGACTAAATATATACATATACACCCATAAGCAAAATCAAAAAAGTCCAACAAAAATAAAGTGAAATAGGTTGACCCAGTGAACAGAGGAAACCAAAAATCTACCAGAACAAAATTAACTAAAACACAAACTGGAAAACAAAACTAGAACAACGTGTCAGTTTCGTTCAGTTTAGTCGCTCAGTCATATCCAGTTCCTTGCAATCCTATGAACTGCAGCATGCCAGGCCTCCCAGGCCATCACCAACTCCTGGCGATCACTCAAACTCACGCCCATCAAGTCTGTGGTGCCATCCAGTCATCTAATCCTCTGTCATCCCCTTCTCCTCCAGCCCCGAATTCCTCCCAGCATCAAAGTCTTTTCCAATGAGTCAACTTTCCGCATGAGTTGGCCAAAGTATTGGAGTTTCAGCTTTAGCATCACTCCTTCCAATGAACACCCAGGGCTGATCTCCTTTAGAATGGACTGGTTGGATCTCCTTGCAGTCCAAGGGGCTCTCAAGAGTCTTCTCCAACACCACAGTTCAAAACCATCAATTCTTTGGCGCTCAGCTTTCTTCACAGTCCAACTCTCACATCCATACATGACCACTGGAAAAATCATAGCCTTGAATAAACTGACATTTGTTGGCAAAGTAATGTCTCTGCTTTTGAATATGCTATCTAGGTTGGTCATAACTTTCCTTCCAAGGAGTAGTGTTTTTTAATTTCATGGCTGCAGTCACCATCTGCAGCAATTTTGGAGCCCAGAAAAATAAAGTCAGCCACTGTTTCCAATGTTTCCCCATCTATTTGCCATGAAGTGATGGGACCAGATGCCATAATATTTGTTTTCTGAATGTTGAGTTTTAAGCCAACTTTTCACGCTCCACTTTCACTTTAATCAAGAGGCTTTTTAGTTCCTCTTCACTTCCTGCCATAAGAGTGATGTCATCTGCATATCTGAGGTTATTGATATTTCTCCCTGCAATCTTGATTCCAGCTTGTGCTTCCTCCAACTCAGCATTTCTCATGATGTAGTCTGCATATAAGTTAAATTAGCAGGGTGACAATATACAGCCTTGATATATACCTTTTCCTATTTGGAACCAGTCTGTGGTTCCATGTCCAGTTCTAACTGTTGCTTCCTGACCTGCATACAGGTTTCTCAAGAGGCAGGTTAGGTGGTCTGTTATTCCCATCTCTTTCAGAAATTTTCACAATTTATTGTAATCCACACAGTCAAAGGCTTTCACATAGTCAATAAAGCAGAAGTTAATATTTTTCTGGAGCTCTCTTACTTTTTCCATGATCCAGTGGATGTTGGCAATTTTATCTCTGATTCCTCTGCCTTTTCTAAAACCAGCTTGAACATCTGGAAGTTAACAGTCCACATATTGCTGAAGCCTGGCTTGGAGAATTTTGAGCATTACTTTATTCGCATGGAGAATTTTGAGCATTACTTTACTAGTGTGTGAGATGAGTGCAGCTATGCATTAGTTTGAGCAAGGTGCCAACAGGGGAATAAAGTAATGAAAATAAAACTAACAAATATGTTGAGAGGAAAGAAAAGAAAGAATAGATGTGAAAAATTACATTGAGGTAGGTGAAGATTTATATACATTAAAGGTTAACAGCAAGGGGAAAAGAACAGTAGGAGAAGCAAACAAAGAAATAAATGTGGAAAAATCATAATAAGTTTAAAAAATTAAAAGGTAAAGTAAAAAAAAAAAGTTGAAAAAAAAAAGAAAGAAAACTCCCCAGATTTGCAAAAGCCCAATGTAAAGACAGAGGTTTATAACAGCAATAAAATATGTGACTAAGAGAAAAAAAAAAAAAAAAGCTCAAAAGCTTAATTAGATTTCATAGTGACAATAAAATCAACAGCTACAATGGGAAGGGGAGGGAATCCAAAGAATTGCAAAAGAGAAAGTCAAAACATAAGAATAATAAATGTTTTCCTTGTGTCACTGCTGTCAGAATCCTTTCCCTCGCTGGGAGTCACAGTCCATTTCATCTCCCTAGGATGCTCTCTAGCATTGTGCTGATTTCTAGACCTACTATGGGAGCAGCTCAGATTATAATCTGGTCCTACTCCTGTGTGTTCTTGCCTCTAATGTCCACAGCTATCAGAACTAGTGTGTTTTCTTTTGTGAGAGCTCTCAATGACATTTTATATATTCCATAGACACAAAATTTGCCTAGTTGACTGTGTGAATTTAATCTGCAGCTTTTACAGTTGGTGGGAAGGTTTTCAGTCTTCTTCCTTAGCCACACTGCCCCTGGGTTTGAATTGTGGTTTTATTTCCACCTCTCCATGGAGTCATCCACTAGTGTTTGCTCCTGAGGCTGCACTAGAGGACTTGGATTTGCCCCTGTGAGGGCCAGGTGTGGAGATGGTGCAGCTGGTTGAGATGTAGGGGTTCTGGCAGCACCAGATACTCAGAGGAGTTGGAGGATAGGGCAGTAGAAAATATAGTGCTGTAGAAGTGTATGGCAACCAGTATTGGCCAATACACTCTAGTATTCTTGCCTGGAGAACCCCCCCTCCCTGACAGAGAAGCCTGGCAGGCCACAGTCTACAGGGTCGCAAAGAGTCAGACTACTGAGTGACCCTGTGCACATAGACATAAGACATTTTTTTGCCTGTGGCAGCATTGCCCCAGTGAGAGTTGAGTGTGAAGGTGTCGCAGCTGCTTGACTTTTGGGGACCCTGCCAGCACCAAGTGTGCAGGGACACGGACTGCCTCTGCCACAGGAGTTATGGTCCTATCAAAGTCTTTTTTTTGAGCCTCTTGTAGCTGGCGATCAGAAGGCCTTTTGGGCCAGTCTTTCTTCATAGCTCCACCCATTCATGCACTTAGAGGGCTCCCTTGCCTGGGGTCCTTTACTGTTCAGCTCAACGGGCACATAGAGGGCCCCCCTGGCTGGGGTCCTACTTTGCAGATCAGTGTGTCAGTCACTTAAAGGAACACCCTGGGTGGAGTCCTGCTCTATAGTTCAGTGTGTCAGGCATTTGATGGACCAGAGTCTCTATTGTTCAACTGTTGATGTTGTGTGGAGAGAGAGAGGCTATGGTAATGGCTCTACCCCATATGCCTGACTCAGCAGTATTGCCTTTCTTCCATGGCTGTCCTGCTTTCCTCCACAGGCATTTCCAATAACAATCTCCTCCCTCACCTCCCTTGGATCTGTCTCTCCACAGTCAACATCAACCCTCACCCTGGAATTGCTTCACATTCCCCCAACTCCAGCTCTCAGCCACTGTGTCTTCCAGAGGACCCTTATCCTTGTCCAGGGTGGCTGCAGCAAAGACTATCTGATTCTCATTTTATTTAGGCTGCCACAGATCAGCTGTTGCACTCTCAGCCTTAAATGTTTCTCCTCTGACTCAGACAATTGCTCTGTTCCTACCAGGTTTTGTGTGGTTCTATATATTCTTTTCCTCTGGTCAGGTACTCCTGTCTGCTCTCAGCTGGAGTTTTGCATGCACTTCTGTGTCTGAAGGTGTACTCCCACTGTATCTGTGGAGAGAGATGTACTTCACATCTGCATACTCTTCTGCCTCTTGTTCCCTCTGTATCATATATTTTTAGATTCCACATATAAGGTATGTCATACAGTATTTAGGACGTCCTGGTGGCTCAGAGGCTAAAGCGTCTGCCTGCAGTGCAGGAGACCTGGGTTCGATCCCTGGGTCGGGAAGATCCCCTGGAGAAGGAAATGGCAACCCACTCCAATATTCTTGCCTGGAGAATCCCATGGACAGAGGAGCCTGGTGGGCTATAGTCCACAGGGTCGCAAAGAGTCGGACATGACTGAGCAACTTTACCTCACCTCATACAGTATTTATCCTTCTCTATCTGACTTACTTCACTCAGTATGATAATCTCTAGGTCCATCCATGTTGATGCAAATTAAATTATTTCATTCCTTTTAATGGCTGAGTGATTTTCAATGTGGATATGTACAACATCTTTATCCATTCCTCTTGATACACATTTAGGTGGCTTTTGTGCCTTGACTATTGCAATCAGTTCTTCAGTTACCATTGGGCTGCATGTGTCCTTCCATATTATATTTTTCTCTGGGTATATGCCCAGGAGTGTGACTGCAAGGTGATATGGTAGCACTGTTTTAGATTTTTAAAGAACCTTCATAGTGTTCTCCATATAATGGCTGTAACAATTTACAGTCCCACAAACAGTGTAGGACGGTTCCCTTTTTGCTACACTTTCTCCATAATTTATTGTTTATAGATATTTTTATGATATCCATTTGACTGCTGCTGCTGCTGCTAAGCTGCTTCAGTCGTGTCCAACTCTGTGTGACCCTAAAAATGGCAGCCCACCAGGCTCCCTGGTCCCTGGGATTCTCCAGGCAAGAACACTGGAGTGGGTTGCCATTTCCTTCTCCAATGCATGAAAGTGAAAAGTGAAAGTGAAGTCACTCAGTCATGTCCAACTCATCAGGACCCCATGGATTGCAGCCTACCAGGCTCCTCCATCCATGGGATTTTTCAGGCAAGAGTACTGGAGTGGGGTGCCATTGTCTTCTCCCATCCATTTTGACTGGTGTGAAGTAATATCTCCTTGTAGATTTGAATTGCATTCTTCTAATAATTAGCAATGTTGAACACCCTTC
Organism: Madoqua kirkii; assembly: GCA_006408675.1. Classification (NCBI taxonomy): domain Eukaryota; kingdom Metazoa; phylum Chordata; class Mammalia; order Artiodactyla; family Bovidae; genus Madoqua; species Madoqua kirkii. The sequence goes on along the minus strand of SJYC01016236.1, from coordinate 4,397 downwards.
CATGTGACTTTTGGCCATCTGAACGTGGTCTTTGGAGAAATATCCATTTAGGTCTTCTACCCATTTTTGATTGGATTTTTTATTTTGATGTAGTTGGGCCTCATGTGTTGTTTGTAAATTTTGGAGACTAATCCTTTTTTGTCACATTGCAAATATTTTCTTCCATACTGTAGGTTGTCTTTTTTGTTTTGCCTACCTTTTCTTTGCTGTGCAAATGTTTGAGTTTAATTAGGTCATATTTATTTATTTTTGTTTTTATTTCCAATGTTCTGGGAGGCATATCAAGAAAGATATCACATCAATACATGTCATATGGTGTTCTGGCTGTATTTTCTTCCAGGAGCTTTATAGTATCTGATTTCACACTTAGATATTTAATTCATTTTGAGATTATCTTTGTGTATGCTGATAGGAATAATTTAATTTCATTTTTTAAACATATGAGAGTGAAAGTGAAGTTCTCAGTCCTGTCCAACTCTTTGTGACCCAATGGACTGTAGCCTACCAGGCTTCTCTTTCCATGGGATTTTCCAGGCAAGAAAACTGGAATGGGTTACCATTTCCTTCTCCAGTAGATCTTCCCAATCCAGAGATTGAGCCTGGGTTTCCCGCATTGTAGGCAGACACTTTACCATCCGAGCCACCAGGAGCTGTCCAATTTTCCCAGCATCATTTACTGAAGAGATTGTTTTTCCAACAATGTGTAGTCTGCCTCCTTTGTCATAGATTAAGATGCCTTGTTTATTTCTGTGCTTTTTATCCTGGTCCATTTATATATATTTCTGTTTATGTGCCTATACCATAAACTGCAGCTTTGTAGAGTAGTCCAAAGCAGGAATCCTGATACCTCCAGCTCCATTTTTCATTCTAAGGATTGTTTGTTTATTTATGGCCGTTTGTGTCCAATTCAAATTTTAATGCTTTTTCTTGTTCTAGTTATGTGAAAAATGCCATTGATAATGACTGTGATTTCATTGCATATGACAGAAAGACAAAGCCAAAGAATGCGCAAACGACAGCACAATTGCACTCATCTCACATGCTAGTAAAGTAATGCTCAAAATTCTCCAAGCCAGGCTTCAGCAGTATGTGAACTGTGAACTTTCAGATGTGCAAGCTGGATTTAGAAAAAGCAGAGGAACCAGAGATCAAATTGCCAACATCTGCTGGATCATCGAAAAAGTAAGAGAGTTCCAGAAAAAAAAACATCTATTTCTGCATTACTGGCTATGCCAAAGCCTTTGACTGTGTGAATCACAATAAATTGTGGAAAATTCTGAAAGAGACAGGAATAACAGACCACCTCACCTGCCTCTTGAGAAATCTGTATGCAGGTCAAGAAGCTACAGTTAGAATTCGACATGAAACAGCAGACTGGTTCCAAATAAGGAAAAGAATACATAATGCTGTATATTGTCACCCTGCTTATTTAACTTATATGCAGAATATATCAGGAGAAACCCTGGGCTGGATGAAGCACAAGCTGGAATCAAGATTGCAGGGAGAAATATCAATAACCTCAGATATGTAGGTGACATGACCCTTAGGGCAGAAAGTAAAGAAGAACTAAAGAGTCTCTTGATGAAAGTGAAAGAGGAGAGCAAAAATATTGCCTTAAAGCTCAACATTCAGAATGCTAAGACCCTGGCAACTGGTCCCATCATATCATGGCAAATGAATGGGGTAAAAATGGAAACAGTAAGATACTTTATTTTGAGGGGCTCCAAAATCACTGCAGATGGTGACTGCAGCCATGAAATTAAAAAAACACTTCCTTCTTAGAAGAAAAGTTATGACCAATCTAGATAGCATATTCAAAAGCAGAGACATTACTTTCTCTACAAATGTCTGCCTAGTCAAGGCTATGGTTTTTCCAGTAGTCATGTATGGATGTTGAGAGTTGGACTATAAAGAAAGCTGAGCACCAAAGAATTGATGCTCTTGAACTATGGTGTTGGAGAAAACCTCTGAGAGTCCCTTGAACTGCAAGGAGATCCAACCAGTCCCTCTTAAAGGAAATCAGTCCTGAATATTCATTCGAAGATCTGGTGCTGAAGCTGAAACTCCAATACTTTGGCCACTTGATGTGAAGAGCTGACTAATTTGAAAAGACTCTGATGCTGGGAAAGATTGAAGGTGGGAGAAGTGGATGACAGAGGAAGAGATGCTTGGATGGCATCACTGACTTAATAGACATGGGGTTGAGTGAACTCCTGGAGTTGGTGATGGACAGGGAGGACTGGTGTGCTGCAGTCCATGGGGTCTCAAAGACATGACAGAGCAACTGAACTGAAATGAAATGAACTGAATTGGTCATAATTTTTCTTCTAAGGAGCTAGCGTCTTTTAATTTCATGGCTGTAATCACCATCTGCAGTGATTTTGGAGCCTCTCAAAATAAATTCTCTCACTGTTTCCATTTTTTCCCCACTATTTGACATGAAGTGATGGGACCAGATGCCATGATCTTAGTTTTCTGAATGTTGAGTTTTAAGCCAACTTTTTCACTCTCCTCTTTCACTTTCACTTTTATCAAGAAGCTCTTTAGTTCTTCACTTTCTGCCATAAGAGTGGTGTCATCTGCATATCTGAGGTTATTGTTTTTTCTCCCTGCAATGTTGATTCTGGCTTGTGCTTCAAACAGCCCAGCATTTCTCCTGATATACTCTGCATATAAATTAAATAAGCAGGGTGACAATATACAGCCTTGATGTACTCCTTTCCCTATTAGGAACCAGGCTGTTGTTCCATGTCCGGTTCTAACTGTTGCTTCTTGGCCTGCATACAGATTTCTCAGGGGCAGGTCATGTGATCTGGTATTCCTATTTCTTTCAGAATTTTCCACAGTCTGTGGTGATCCACACATCCAAAGGCTTTGGCATAGTAAGTAAAGCAGAAGTAGATGTTTTTTTGGAACTCTGTCACTTTTTTGATGATCAAACAGATGTTGGCAATTTGATCTCTGGTTTCTGTTTTTCCTAATCCTGTGGAAACCCCATAATTCAATCTCACTGGCCTTCAAAGTCAGATTCCCTTTGGAATCTGGTCCCTTTGCTGTATCTCAAGCTGGGAAGACTGATGTAGGTCTCAGAACCTTCCCAACAGTGGGAGAACTTCTGTGGTAAATTGTGTTCTAGTTTGTGTGTTGCCGGCCCAGTGTGTATGTGATTTGACTTTATTTTGATTATGCCCCTCCTACTATCTCATTGTGGCTTCCATTGGTCTTTGCACATGGGATATCTTTTTTGGTGGGTTCCATCATCTTCCTGGATGGTTATTAAACAATTCATTGTGATGTTGTTACTCTCACATGAGAAAGTGAGTGCAGATACTTCTGCTCTACTGTCTTCAACCAATCTCCATGGAAATTATTTACTAATATTTTATTGATCATTTTTGTATGTGTTCATCAAGAATATTGGCCTGTAGTTTTCTTCATTTGTGATGTCCTTCTCTGGTTTTGGTATCAGTGTTATGCTCTCCTTATACAATGAGTTTGGAAGGGTTCAATCCTCTTTAATATGCTGGAGGAGTTTAAGGATAGGTACTAAATCTTAAATATTTGAAGAATTCAAAAGTGAAACCCTTTGGTCTTGGGCTTTTGTTTGTTGAGATACTTTTGTTTAATGATTTAATCTCCCTATTAGTAATTAATTTATTGAAGTTTTGTATTTCTTTATGGATTTTATATTTACAAGATTTCTCTGCTTGTTTCATGTTGTCTAATTTATTGATGCACAATTGTTCCTAGTATTTTCTTATGATCCTTTGTTTCTCTGTGATATCAGTTGGAACTTCTCATTTTTATTTGAGCCCTTTTACTTTTTTGTCTTAGCTAGCCAAGGTAAAGGCATATATTTTGTATATCTGCTCAGTGAATCAGCTTTTAATTTTATTGATATTTCTATTTCCTTTTGGGGCTCCCCTGGTGGCTCAGTGGTAAAGAATCTGCCAGCCAAGCAGAAGACGTGAGTTCAATCCCTGGGACAGGAAGGTTGCTTTAAAAACAATGTGGCCACCCACTCCAGTAGTCTTGCCTCGGAAATCTCATTGACAGAGAAGCCTGGTGGGCTACAGTTCATAAGGTTGCAAAAGAATTGTTCATGACTTAGTGACTAAATAACGACAGCAAGAAATTGTCTTAATCACATTTTTTTTTAATTTTTAATTTTATTTTTTACTTTTAAACTCTGATCTTATTTCATTCTTTTCATTAATATTGGAATTCATTGTTCTTTTTCAAATTTCTTTAGGTTTACAGTTAGATTGCTTCAGATTTTTCTTGTTTCTTAAAATAGGCTTGTCTTACTATGAACTTCCCTCTTAGTGTTGCTTTTGCCACACCCCATGATTTTTTTTTTACATCATAGAATGTGTTTATTTGTATATAATGCACCC
>SJYC01016233.1:26-25390 GCA_006408675.1 Madoqua kirkii | reverse complement strand
ACCCTCCCCTCTGGACCCTCCCCTCTGGACCTTCCCCTCTGGACCCTCCCTTCTAGATCCTCCCCTCTGGAATCTCCCCTTTGGACCCTCCCTTCTGCACCCTCCCTTCTGGACCCTCTCCTCTGGACCCTCCCCTCTGGACCCTCCCCTCTGGACCTTCCCCTCTGGACCCTCCCTTCTAGATCCTCCCCTCTGGAATCTCCCCTTTGGACCCTCCCTTCTGCACCCTCCCTTCTGGACCCTCTCCTCTGGACCCTCCCCTCTGGACCCTCCCCTCTAGACCCTCCCTTCTGGACCCTCTCCTCTGGACCTTCCCTTCTGGACCCTCTCCTCTGGACCCTCTCCTCTGGACCCTCTCTTCTGTACCCTCCCTTCTGGACCCTCTCCTCTAGACCCTCTCTGGACCTTCCCTTCTGGACCCTCTCCTCTGGACCCTCCCTTCTGGACCCTCCCTTCTGGACCCTCTCTTCTGCTCCACTGATCTTTTCCCCTCTTTGTCTGAAACCAAACAAAAATGGAGCACTTAACTCCAAGAGGATGATGGTCCATCAGGTAAGTCCTCCAGCTCTGCCCTCTGACTGATGAAGCCTCGCACGTCCACGTAAAGTCTAGACTGCTTGTCGTTTCTGTGAAAAGTCCTGCTGAGATTTCCGTCAAGGCTCTGTCTGGCGCACAGGTCAGTGAGGGGGTGGCACCATCTTGACAGAACCCAGCCTTCCTGGCTGTATCCTCATGGTTTGTGTCTCTTTGCTCAGTGCTGTTTAGGTGTCGGGGTGTCTCCTGTTGGACTTGTCCTGGCTATTTGAGGTTTCTGGGTCCCTCACCTTCTCCTGAGTCTCCACCCTGCAGAGTCAGAGCTTCCCGCTGTGGCTCTGGGCCCAAACCCAAGGTCAGCTCAGAGGGGCGCTTCCGTCCAGTGGACACCCCCACCTGGTGGGGGCGAGGGTCTCTGCCCCGGCCCCTGGAACTGAAGCTTGGGGAGGCATGTTGGGCTGGGTTTGAGGGGCGGCCAGGTGCTTGGTTTGAGAAAGCTGGAAAGAACAGGGCCTTCCCAGCACCCGTATGTTCAGTCTGGAGTGTCCCCCGGTGCCCCGCGGGTCGGGGGTGTGGACAGTCACTGCTCAGCCCATCCCAGATGTGGCTGGGGGCCCGCTCCCCACAGGCCTGCCCCAGTGAGCTCTCTGGCCCCTGTACCTGCCCTCAGAGCTGCTCTGCTTTCTGGGGAGACTTCGAGTTCTCTCACTTCTGGGTGGGGCTCCCCTCTGGATGGCAAGACAAGGCTGCTCCATCTCTCCACACCTCCTGGCTCTGCATTTTGTTAGCAGATGACTGATGTTGGTGTAAGCACCTCATTAAGGAAGAAATAAGAAAAGAAACCAAAGAAAGTGACAAGATAACCAGAGAATGGGAGAAAATTTATGTATCTGTTAAGGATCTAGTATCCCAAATATATAAAGATTTCCTACACCTCAAGAGCAAACAACCCAATTTAAAAATGGGCAGAAGTCTCGAGTAGACATTCCTCCAAAGAAATACAGAGATGGCCAACAGGCACATGAGAAGATGCCCAGCACTGCTGGCCGTTCATTCATTCAGTCAGTTCAGCCGCTCAGTCGTGTCTGACTCCTTGTGACCCCGTGGACTGCTGCACGCCAGGCCTCTCTGTCCATCACCAGCTCCCAGAGCTTGTTCAAACTCATGTCCATTGAGTCGGTGATGCCATCCAACCATCTCATCCTCTGTCATCCCCTTCTCCTCCTGCCCTCAATCTTTCCCAGCATCAAGGTCTTTTCAAATGAGTTAGTATTTCTTCCCGTCAGATGGCCAAAGCTTCAGCCTCAGTCCTTCCAGTGAATATTCAGGACTGATGTCGTTTAGGATGGACTGGTTGGATCTTCCTGCAGTCCAGGGGCCTCTCAAGAGGTTTCTCCAGCACCACAGTTCAGTGCACTTGTTCTTTGGTGCTCAGTTTTCTTTATGGTCCGACTCTCACATCCATACATGATCACTGGGAAAACCATAGCCTTGACTAGACGGACCTTTGTTGGCAAAGTAATGTCTCTGCTTTTTAATATGCAGTGATTTTGGACCCCCCAAAAATAAAGTCAGCCACTGTTTCCACTGTTTCCCCATCTATTTCCCATGAAGTGATGGGACCAGATGCCATGATTTTCGTTTTCTGAATGTTGAGCTTTAAGCCAGCTTTTTCACTCTCCAGTTTCACTTTCATCAAGAGGCTTTTTAGTTCCTCTTCACTTTCTGCCTTATATAAGGGTGGTGTCATCTGCAAATCTGAGGTTATTGATATTTCTCCTGGCAATCTTGATTCCAGCTTGTGTTTCTTCCAGCCCAGCGTTTCTCATGATGTACTCTGCATAGAAGTTAAATAAGCAGGGTGACAATATACAGCCTTGACATACTCCTTTCCCAATTTGGAACCAATCTGTTTTTCCATGTCCGGTTCTAAGTGTTGCTTCTTGACCCACATACAGGTTTCTTAGGAGGCAGGTAAGATGGTCTGATATTCCCATCTCTCGATGAATTTCCCACAGTTTGTTGTGATCCATACAATCAAAGGCTTTAGCGTAGTCCATGAAGCAGAAGTAGATGTTTTTCTGGAACTCTCTTGCCTTTTCTATGATCCAGCAGATGTTGGCGATTTGACCTCTGGTTCCTCTGCCTTTTCTAAATCCAGCTTGAACACCTGGAAGTTCTCGGTTCATGTACTGCTGAAGCCTGGCTTGGAGGATTTTGAGCATGACCTTACTAGCGGGTAGTTTGAACATTCTTTAGCTTTGCCCTTCTTTGGGACTGGAATGAAACTGACTTTTTCCAGTCCTGTGGCCACTGCTGAGTTTTCCAAATTTGCTGGCATTTTGAGTGCCGTTTCTGACCAAAAGGAATGTGTGGGACAGGTTTCCACACTCTTACAAGGGAGTGCACGGTAGAAAGACAGGCCTTTCAGACCCAGGAGCCCGGAGCCCCTGAAGGCAGCCCCCGACCTGGGGAGCGCAGGCCCGGTGGGAGCGGCCCCTGCCCGACTGGCCTGGGTTCATTTTCTAGGAAGGAGGTTAAGGAGACATTTCTGCACGGAGGGGCAGGGCCGGGGGTGGGTGAGAGGGCCTGTGAGGGCAGCTGCAGCGGGCAGGGCGTCCAGATACGGCTTCTCCCTTGGAGGGAGGGAGGTGGCGGGGCCCTGGCCTCCTCCTCCTCAGTGGAGGGGCAGGTAGGGGCACCACGGTGCCCAGGCCACCTTGCCCACCTTGGCATTATTAGCACCTTCTTGTCCTGCTGAGCAGAGGGACACGGGCTCAGAGGGGTCATGCAGACCTAGAGGGCAGGGCCCAGTGGAGCTCCCAAGAGAGCTGAGCAGTGTGCCCAGGGCTGGTGCCCACTACTGCCTTGGCGGGTGTGAGCACAGAGAGGCCACATGGTCGTCCTGCTGGCTCTTCCCCATCTCTGGGCCTCCCTCCAGAGCTGCAACCAGTGGCTGGCATGGTTGGTGTTGCCAGTGTGGCTGATGTAGCTGGCATGGCCTCTGTGCCCAGTGTGGCCTCTGTGGCTGGCATGGCTGATGTGCCCGGTGTGGCCTCTGTGCCCAGTGTGGCCTCTGTGGCTGGCATGGCTGATGTGCCTCGTGTGGCCTCTGTGCCCAGTGTGCCCTCTGTGGCTGGCATGGCCTCTGTGGCTGGTGTAGCTGATATGCCTGGTGTGGCCTCTCTGCCCAGTGGCCTCTATGGCTGGCATGGCCTCTGATGTGCCCGGTGTGGCCTCTGTGCCCAGCGTGGCCTCTGTGCCTGGTGTGGCCTCTGTGCCCGGTGTGGCCTCTGTGCCTGGTGTGGCCTCTGTACCCGGTGTGGCCTCTGTGCCCAGTGGCCTCTATGGCTGGCATGGCCTCTGATGTGCCCGATGTGGCCTCTGTGCCCGGCGTGGCCTCTGTGCCTGGTGTGGCCTCTGTGCCCGGCATGGCCTCTGTGCCCAGTGGCCTCTGTGCCCAGCATGCCCTCTGTGACTGGCATGGCCTCTGTGGCTGGTGTAGCTGATGTGCCCGATGTGGCCTCTGTGCCCAGTGGCCTCTATGGCTGGCACAGCCTCTGTGCCCAGTGTGGCCTCTGTAGCTGGCGTGGCCTCTGTGGCTGGCATGGCTGATGTGCCCAGCGTGCCCTCTGTGACTGGCGTGGCCTCTGTGGCTGGTGTAGCTGATGTGGCTGGCGTGGCCACAGTCTAGCTGTGGGTCTCCGGGAACCAGTGCCTTTTCATCCCGTGAGGCATGTGTTTGCCGGCAGCTGCCTTTTGAAGCTGAGTGCTCCTCCTGAGGTCACTGCCTGGGATGCTTTCTGCCTGGGAGTCCCAGCCCGATTGTGGTTTTCCCCTCACAGGAGGCCTGCTGTGGGCGCTGAGAAGTCAAACCCTTCCAAGCGGCACCGGGACCGCCTCAATGCTGAGCTGGACCACCTGGCCAGCCTGCTGCCCCTGCCGCCCGACGTCATCTCTAAGCTCGACAAACTTTCCGTCCTGCGTCTCAGCGTCAGCTATCTCAGAGTGAAGAGCTTCTTCCAAGGTAGGACCCTCACCTCTGTCCCCCGAGCCTCAGCTGGGCCCACCCGGCTTCCCTGGGATGGGCTCATTTTCACTTCTTGTCTGGAGCCCTTTGGAGGCAGAGAGTGGCTCTGGTGGGAGGGCTGGGGCCGGCCGCCCCATCTGGCTCGCCTGCCCTGGGGACACCGCACTGCCCGCTGCAGCCCTCCTCAGCGCAGGGCAGCTGGTGTGTCCGTCGGGCCCTGGCAGTGCGCTGGGCACTTGCCTGTCCCTGGCCAAGCCTTGCTTTTCACGTAGGAGAAATGTGGTTGTCCCCGGCCTGCTTCAGCAGCACGGACCGTGGCTGTCAGCCCTCAGCCAAGTCTGAGCTTCTTACAAAGCTATGCGCTGATTCTGTGTCTTCAGGCAGAGGTGAGACAAGTGTTTGCAGGGGCCACGTGTGGCCACCAGTGGATGGGGGACGGCAGCTGACTGCCCGTTCATGCTCTGCTTGAGGCTCTGGGGGTCAATGCGTGCACAGCCTCCTGCAACTGAAACCCTCCTTGCGCTGTGGTTAGGAGGGCTGGCCGCTGAGGCTGCGGCCCGGAACCATGGGACCCGGGCCTGTGCCGCACCAGCTCCGCCATGGGGCTGCGGATGTGCGTGCGTCCGACGTGCCTGAGGTGTGGCGGCCACTGTGCCTTGCTGGCTTTCTCGGCCTGGGCGGGCGTATTCCTGAGGATTCAGGCTGCTTTCAACCCCGACGCCCCCGGGGACTCTCTTGCCGTGCCCTCCAGCTGGGCCAGTGCCGACTAGACTGGCACAGGGCCCGCCCGGCCCTCCCTTTGTCTCGAGGAGCGGGAACCTCAGTCCTCCCGCCGCAGCTGGCCCTGGGAGCCCCCTCTGTGTGAAGGCCCTGACAGGTCTGGGTCCCACTCCCAGGGTCCCGCGGCCCCTCCCTTATGTCCGGCTCTGCTCTGGGGCTGGACCCCTGCTGGGGGACTCTGCGTGGTGCTGACCCCGGTAAGCCGAGCTGTCCCTCGTGGAAAGGCACCTCTGTCCCTGGGGGAGGCTGAGTGCTCAGAGCTGTGTCTGCTGACCCAGGCTTGGTTTTGGGGACGGGGAGGTCCTTGCTCCTTTTGACGCCCACCTGTGTCCACCACCACCCCCAACCCTGGCGCATGGGCTCGTGGACATCATAGGGTGGGGACATAGGCAAAGTTTTGACAGTTAGGCCTGGGATTCACCCAGCACCCACCCAGGTTCATCCCCCAGTAAATCACCCAGACCCCCTGCCCCCCCATGGCTGGAGGCACAAGCTTAGGAAGCATTTTTGGAAAAGTAGGCTTGGAAGGCAGCAGAGAATGATGGGTGCCATGGGGACAGGAATTTGGGGGGTCACTAGGAGAATTGTGCAGGCTGGAGGGCTTCCAGGAGGTGGCGAGGGGAGCAGTGTGATCTGCAGGTTGCATAGAGGCAGCCCCATCATGGAGCCGTCTAAGGGACCCTTGCTACTGCAGTCCTGCTCTGAGAAGGCCCCACCCTTCCCTGCTGTGGTCTGGGCCCCTCCCCCAGCAACTGGCACCCTGCCCTGCCAGCCCCCACGCCCTGTGGTCAGCCCCAAGGCCCCCGCGGATTCCCAGGTCCACACCTCTTGCAACCACCAGGAGTCCTGCCTTCTCTTGTGTGTCCCACTGGCCCACTTGCAGAACTGGGCCTGAATTCTGTCTATGCCCACAATGTCCTGTCCCTCCTTAAGCACTTGTATTTCCCTGGATCTCGGGTTATGGGTGCCCGGGACTCTGATGGGCCCAGGAAAATGGGGAAATTTGAGCATTATGCGGTTCTTTGTGTGAAGCAGGTGGCCGCTTTCCCAGCTCCTCTGTTCCAAGCAGAAGCTCCACAGGGGCTTCACGTGACTTGTGTGAGTGCTAAGTCACTTCACTCGTGTCTGACTCTTTGTGACCCTTTAGACTGTTAGTCCACAAGGCTCCTCTGTCCGTGGGATTCTAGAGGCAAGAATACAGGAGTGGGTTGCCGTGCCCTCCTCCAGGGGATCTTCCAACCCAGGGATCGACCCACATCTCCTGTGGCTCCTGCACTGCAGGCAGATTCCTTACTGCTGAGCCCCTGGGGAATCTTTCCAGTGACAGTATTTCTAAATTAAACATCAGCACCTCCAGCTGCTGGGACCTGCGGCCTGAGGCCCAGGGCACGTGGTTCCTGATCACCGTGGACTCCATGGTTCTTGGATGCTGAGTCCTTGGGGGCTTCGGGAGACCAGGGGCTGTGGCCAGCTTTCTGCTTTGGGGTCAGGCCTTCAGGTATCTCTGAGCCCCTCCTGAGTGCCTCCCGGGGAGGCCTCCATCCCCAGGGCCCTGGTGGGGGCACCGTGGACCCGGCCAAGCCCCTGCTGGGGCTGCCGCACAGACTCACTAAAGCTTTTCCTTCCCATCCAAGTACTAACCACGCCCGACCCTGCTCAGCTTCTGAGGTCAGAACAGATTGGCCGCGTTCAGGGTGGTATGGCTGTAGACAAGCCTTTATCCCTGAGAGGCGGTTACAGATGTTCAGTTTTACTATCCAGGTTTGCAAGTCTTACTGAAAATGCCTCAGCTCTTTAGGTAGGAAAAATGCAAATGTGTGAAACAGCAAAAGCAGTCACTCAGCACTGGTGTGGCCTTGGTGTGGGGTCCAGGGCCCTCACTTGGAGCCGCAGGCCCTGCTGGTGCTGCCAGTTCTCCAGCCCCATCTGTGCTCACAAAGGAGAGAGTTCCGTGAAGAGATGACCGGCCCTCTCCAAAGGCCTGGGCATGCTGGGGGCTCCTGGGCCCATTTTCAGAAACTCACAGACCCTGATTCCCAGTGCCTGGTCTCCATCCCCACTGTGGGGTATCCATTGTGGGGCCTCCATCCCCACCATGGAGTCTCCATCCCCATTGTGGGGTCCCCATCCCCCACCGAAGGGCCTCTGTCCTATACCACGGGGCCTCCATCCTCCACTGTGAGGTCTCCATCCCCCACTGCAGGGCCTCCATCCCCACCATGGGGTCTCCATCCCCACCTCGGGGTCTCCATCCCCACTACGGGGCCCCCATCCCCACCGTGGGGTCTCCATCCCCACCTCGGGGTCTCCATCCCCACTACGGGGCCTCCATCCCCACCGCTGGGTCTCCATCCCCACCTTGGGGTCTCCATCCCCACTACGGGGCCTCCATCCCCACCGCGGGGCCTCCATCCCCACCACGGGGCCTCCATCCCCACCGCTGGGTCTCCATCCCCACCTTGGGGTCTCAATCCCCACCGCGGGGTCTCTATCCCCTACTGTGGTGCCTTCATCCCCACCGCGGGGCCTCCATCCTCCACTGCGGGGCCTCCATCCCCACCGCGGGGCCTCCATCCTCCACCGCGGGGCCTCCATCCCCACAGCTGGGTCTCCATCCTCCACCACAGGGTCTCCATCCCAACCGCAGGGCCTCCCTCCTCCACTGTGGGGCCTCTATCCCCATCACGGGGCCTCCATCCCCACCGAGGGGTCTCTATCCCCCACTGTGGTGCCTCCATCCCCATGGCTGGGTCTCCATCCCTACCGCAGGGCCTCCATCCCCACCTTGGGGCCTCCATCCCCACCGCTGGGTCTCCATCCTCCACCGCAGGGCCTCCCTCCTCCACTGTGGTGCCTCTATCCCCACCGCGGGGCCTCCATCCCCACCTTGGGGCCTCCATCCCCACCGCTGGGTCTCCATCCCCACCACGGGGCCTCCATCCTCCACTGCGGGGCCTCCATCCCCACCACAGGGCCTCCATCCCCACCGCGGGGTCTCTATCCCCCACTGTGGTGCCTCCATCCCCACCGCGGGGCCTCCATCCCCACCGCGGGGTCTCTATCCCCCACTGTGGTGCCTCCATCCCCACTGCGGGGTCTCCATCCCCATTGTGGGGTCTCCATCCCCACTGTGGGATCTCTATCTCCATTGTGGTGTCTTCATTCTCTTTCTGGGGTCTTTACCCCCTTCCAGGGACCCTGTCCCTGTCCCCAGGGTTCCCTATGTCCAGGGCTTCCTCAGTGACCCATGTGGACAGCTGGACCAGGTTTGGGGCTGCCCAGGAGGGGTTTTCTGTTCTCCTCCCTCCCACAGAGGCTTACCTCTGCCTTTGGGACACTGACGGGGGCTGGTCACTCCCTCTCTGGTCACTTCCTCGGGTACAGCTGTGTCCAGCCGGGCCAGGGTTGGTGGCCTTGGAAAGACTTCGATTCTGTTGTTTCCAGGAGTTCAGGCATCGGCCAGGTGTCTGCCCTAATGCACGATCCCTCTAAACCAGGAGCAGAGTGCTCCTCCCACACTGAGCCTGATCCCTTTTGCCCCAAGGCAGGGGGATGCCCCATCAGGTTTGTGGAGCCCGCTCACTGCCAGTGGGCAGCCCTGCAGGTCACAGCTTGGGGAAATAATGAGCTTGACTTCCGTATCACCCTTTTCTCCCAAGGATTCCTGTTTGTGATCTTCCTCAAGCTGTACATTTTAGGAGAAATTCTAAACATTTTCCTGAATTCATTCCCTCTGCATAGTTTGAAAAAAGTTGAGCTTAAAAATTGGATCTTAATCTCTGCTTCCTGACTCAGAAATGGATAATTTCATTAAAGCTTCCATAAAAAGTCACCTTTGGGAAGGACATGAACTGGAAAGTTCCAGCCTCCAAGAGTAATAATGGCCTGCAAATTTGCTTGCAGTGTCGTGTTTGTGTCGACTTTCATGAATTTTTAAAAGGCAGTGAGCTTATTTAATTACTTAACTTGGTTCTGCGTAGACTGAGGGCTGGTGCTTCTTAGTTATAAACCCTTTGCTTGTAGCAAAGAGAGGGATTTTTCCACTCTTGCAATTTCACTGTTTGCAGAACGGAAACTGGGGGCTGATCACAGAAAAGGGAGGAAGGGTGGGTGGAGAATGTGAAGGACCCTGAGAGGGGCAGGAGCCTGGTTCTTTCTCTCCAGGACGTGTGGCCCAGGACATGTGGTCCCAGCTGCCCAGGCGCCCCCTTCTCAGGCCCAGCACTCAGCACTGAGGCATTGACCAAGGCAGGAGACTCACTGGACCTGGGCTTCAAGGGCCTAGAATGCGGACCAGCATGCAGATGACCGAGGACCCCCATAACCCTAGCATGGCAGGTGGCAAGACCAAGGACCCCCGTCACCCTAGCCTGGCAGGTGGCAAGACCAAGGACCCTCAGTCACCCTAGCCTGGCCAATGGCAAGACCAAGGATCTCTGGTCCCCCCAGCCTGGCAGGTGGTAAGACCAAGGACCCCCGTCACCCTAGCCTGGCAGGTGGTAAGACCAAGGACCCCCATCACCCTAGCCTAGCTGGTGGTAAGACCAAGGACCCACATCACCCTAGCCTGGCCAATAGCACGACCAAGGATCCCCCATCACCCTAGCCTGGCAGGTGGCAAGACCAAGGACCTCCATCACCCTAGCCTAGCTGGTGGTAAGACCAAGGACCCACATCACCCCAGCCTGGCCAATAGCAAGACCAAGGATCCCCCATCACCTTAGCCTGGCAGGTGGTAAGACCAAGGACCCCCATCACCCTAGCCTAGCTGGTGGCAAGACCAAGGACCCCCATCACCCGAGCCTGGCAAGTGGTAAGACCAAGGACCCCCCACCCCCCGTCACCCTAGCCAGGCTGGTGGCAAGACCAAAGACCCCCCAGTCACCCCAACCTGGCCAATGGCAAGACCAAGGATCCCCGGTCACCCTAGCCTGGCAGGTGGCAACACCAAGGACCCCCCATCACCCTAGCCAGGCTGGTGGCGTGCAAGCAGGAAGGTGGGTGGGATGAACAGAGGGAGGGGACACTCAGCAGACAGAACCAGGAGCAGAAAGCACAGGTTTGGCCTCCAAGGATGATCCAGAGATCCCTGACTGTGAGGACCCATTCACTGCTCACTGTCCACCGGGCCCCGGCCTGGGGTTGGCCCACCTGCACACTCTGTCCTGGATGGACCCTGGCCCTGGGCTCGCCTGAGCTGGGCGGGTCTGCTTCACCTCCTCTGGGTGGCAGGTCCACAGGCCCCGCATCCTGAGCTGTGTCTGGGATGCTCTGCTCCTCTGCGGGTCAGAGATGAAATTCTCCCCAAGACTTAGGGACCTGTGACTCAGGAGTAAGTGGATGCGGCTGAGCTAATCTGTGAGGTTCTCAGCTTTCACTGACGAGTCATCCTCCCCTGATGAGCTCTGCTGGGAATGTCTGTGACCCTGCAGAGCATGTCCTGAGGCCTGGCCCCACTGTGTGGGGGCGGAGCTCCGAGAGGGGCAGAGACAGGCGAGGTGGGGCCCGTCCCTGAGAATGAGCCCCCCTGCGGGCCCTCCCCACTGTGTTCTGCAAGTGAGGCGCTCCTGCCTCTGAGAGGCAGGCATGCGAGGCCTGAGATGCTGAGAGCCGGGTCAGGACCAGACTCTCCCGCTTTCACAGGGCTGCTCCGTGGATCCCTCCCCAGCGGATGTGGCTGTGCCTGTGGCTGTGTCTCCTCCCAGCCCTTCCGCTGCGGGAGCCCCTTCCCCGCAGCGCAGCACGGACAGCTTCTAGAGGACGGCTCCCGGGGCCTTTCCAGCAAAGCTACGCTGCACTGGGTCACGTCAGGCTGTGTGCGCACCCGTCTCTTACCCCAGGCGGGTCCCCTGCATAGCCATCATTCAGAAAGGTCACCCCGGATCGTTTATGCTGGTTTTACTTCTCCCGTTGTCTCTTAGTTGCCTCTGGAGGTGGAGTCTAGCCCAGGGGAGGAGCAGGCTCCTGGTTGCTTCCTTCATCTGTTCACCCTCTCCTGGGTCCTGAGTTCCTCCAGGGCATGTGTCCCCCAGGAAACAGGAAAGAGCATTGCTTTTTCTCTCACTGCCATAGGATGGACCAGGGGCAGTCCCGGACCTTCCCTGTTCCTTCTGGGTCATTGAGGGTCTTTCCGTCACTGGTACTAGTGTGATCAGTCCAGCCGAACATTAAATCTCTGAAAGAATTTCAAGTGTGAGCCTTCTCGCTGCCTAGTCTGAGGGTCTGGCAGGCAAGGGAGCCTGATGGTGAGCTTGGCTGCCTCTTCCTAAGGTCCTGCCTCACCAGAGCCATGGCTTCTGGCCTTTCCAGGTCAAAGCATCAGCAGGAAGAAGAGGTGAGGTTGGGAGAAGTCGGCCTGGTGTTGCTGGGAGCTGGCACCCAGGCTGGGTGGTCTTGGTGTTTTCCCAGCTTCTGAGGACCACATGCCTGGGGTGTCTGTCTGTCTCAGTGGCTGACACGGGTCACCCATCCTCTCTAGTCCCCTCCTTGTTCTTCCTTCTTTAACACGAGTGTAAGACAGCTGCATGCCTACAGGCATCCTCCCGGGAGGAGCTGAGATCCCTCTGCCAGTGTTTGGATATTGTGGCCCCACCTGCGCCACAGGAAACGTACGTCTTTGACAGGCCTGGTTGACACATGGTGCTTCTCACTTGCAGCCCAAACACCTTTGGAGTTCTGGAATATAGAGAGATACCCGCCCCACGGGCTGCTGGGGCCATCGCGAAACTCCTCTCGCTGGGCGCCAGCAGGGGCGGGGCTCCCAGCCCTCTCCTGGCGCGTGTGGTGGAACCGACAGCGCCGCCTTCCAAGGACATCCTCCTTCCAGCCTCGAGCATCTCTCACCTTTGACATCCTCTCTGAAGCCTTGCCAGGGTCGTCTGGGGCCAACAGTTGGCACATGTTGTCGTGGGGCCTTGGCCCAGATTCCGACTGAAAGTCTCACATTAACAGTGAGCTCCAATGCAGGGAAAGAACAGCGGCTGTGGTCCTCGCCTGCCAGGATTCACAGTGCAGTGGGGAAGGTCTGCCGCCGAGCACACAGACTCTTCCGTTGCCAGAAGATGCAGTGTCGAGTAACTGTAGCCATCAGGCAGATGACATGTGAGATACAAGATCAAACATGTATCGCTCAGTCAGCAAGAATCAAGGAGTACTCAGAGAGACTAAAAACTAAGTGCAGTTGAGAACCCAAAGAGAAATTTTTAAAAAACGTTTTTAAAGGATGTACCTCCTTTAAAATGCAGAAGGTTGGGCTGCAAGGAAGGATGGAGAGGGTGTCAATCAGAGCAAACACTGACGTGTGAAATAGTAATAATGGCATACGGTAAGGGCAAAAAATTAGAAAAATAAAGCCCCAGCATGACAGCAGATAAATTTGGAGAGGGAGATTTGAGTTAAAGATTTCAACATTTCTTGTATTAATTAAATTTGGAGGTTGAGTAACTAATCCATAATAAAATTTTCAGGATAATCATCAAGACAACAGAAAGGTTTAACTTTCAAAATAATGGAGAGAAAAAAGTAGAATGAGAAAATGTAATTAATCAAAAGAAAAAGACAGGAAAGAAGGAAAAAGAAATGTGGGAAGAGTGTAACAAATAGAAAGCATAAAATTCCAATGTGCGTCAGTTACAGTCAGTGTGAGTGGGCTAAGCAGGCCAACTAGGAGATGAGGATTAGAGACAAGAAACAGAGGAGAACAACAGAATGGGAAAGACTAGAGATCTCTTCAAGAAAATTAGAGATACCAAGGGAACATTTCATGCAAAGATGGGCTCGATAAAGGACACAAACAGCATGGACCTAACAGAAGCAGAAGATATTAAGAAGAGGTGGCAAGAATACACAGAAGAACTGTACAAAAAAGATCTTCATGACCAAGAAAATCATGATGGTGTGATCACTCACCTAGAGCCCGACATCTTGCAATGTGAAGTCAAGTGGGCCTTAGAAAGCATCACAACCAACAAAGCTAGTGGAGGTGATGGAATTCCAGTTGAGCTATTTCAAATCCTAAAAGATGATGCTGTGAAAGTGCTGCACTCAATATGCCAGCAGATTTGGAAAACTCAGCAGTGGCCACAGGACTGGAAAAGGTCAGTTTTCATTCCAGTCCCAAAGAAAGGCAATGCCAAAGAATACTCAAACTACCGCACAATTGCACTCATCTCACACGCTAGCAAAGTAATGCTCAAAATTCTCCAAGCCAGGCTTCAGCAATACATGAACCGTGAACTTCCTGATATTCAAGCTGGTTTTAGAAAAGGCAGAGGAAACCAGAGATCAAATTGCCAACACCCACTGGGTCATCAAAAAAGCAAGAGAGTTCCAGAAAAACATCTATTTCTGCTTTATTGACTATGCCAAAGCCTTTGACTCTGTGGGTCACAATAAACTGTGGAAATTTCTGAAAGAGATGGGAATACCAGACCACCTGACCTGCCACTTGATAAATCTATATGCAGGTCACAAAGCAACAGTTAGAACTGGACATGGAACAGACTGGTTCCAAATAGGAAAAGGAGTACATCAAGGCTGTATATTGTCACCGTGCTTATTTAACTTCTATGCAGAGTACATCATGAGAAGCGCTAGGCTGGAAGAAGCACAAGCTGGAATCAAGATTTCCAGGAGAAATATCAATCACCTCAGACATGCAGATGACATCACCCTTATGGCAGAAAGTGAAGAGGAACTAAAGAACCTCTTGATGAAAGTGAAAGAGGAGAGTGAAAAAGTTGGCTTAAAGCTCAACATTCAGAAAACAAAGATCATGGCATCTGGTCCCATCACTCCATGGGAAATAGATGGGGAAACAGTGGAAATAGTGTCAGACTTTATTTTTGGGGGCTCCGAAATCACTGCAGATGGTGACTGCAGCCATGAAATTAAAAGACGCTTACTCCTTGGAAGAAAAGTTATAACCAACCTAGATAGCATATTCAAAAGCAGAGATATTACTTTGCCGACTAAGGTCCGTCAAGACTATGGTTTTTCCAGTGGTCATGTATGGATGTGAGAGTTGGACTGTGAAGAGGGCTGAGTGCCAAAGAATTGATGCTTTTGAACTGTGGTGTTGGAGAAGACTCTTGAGAGTCCCTTGGACTGCAAGGAGATCCAACCAGTCCATTCTGAAGGAGATCAACCCTGGGATTTCTTTGGAAGGAATGATGCTGAAGCTGAAACTCCAATACTTTGGCCACCTATGCGAAGAGTTAACTCACTGGAAAAGACTCTGATGCTGGGAGGGATTGGGGGCAGGAGGAGAAGGGGACGACAGAGGATGAGATGGCTGGATGGCATCACTGACTCGATGGACGTGAGTTTGAATGAACTCCGGAGTTGGTGTTGGACAGGGAGGCCTGGCGGGCTGTGAGTCATGGGGTCGCAAAGAGTCAGACACGACTGAGTGACTGAACTGAACTGAACTGAAGTGATAAGGATTGTTAGAGTGAATATCTCTGTTTACAAAAGGTACAGAAAGTTGAAAGTAAAAGAATGGAAAAAGATACACTGGAAAAACACTAACTGAAATACATTTGGTAAAGCTATATTAATGTCAAAAAATTGATTTTAGGGTTAAAAATATTACTGGAGATCATGAGAGCCTATCATTTAAAAGTCATTAAGCATTTTATTTTATCAAGCAAAGAAAATAATTTTAAATTTGTGTGCTTTTAATAACATCACCTCAAAAATGTGAATCCAACATTGACAGAACTATAAGGAAAATACATGACTTCATCTTCGGAGAGAAAGGCTTCTAATAGTTCTCTCAGTGCTTGATAGATCAGAGAAATAAAGATCGGCGACAATTAAAGGAGATTTGAGCAATGCAGAAAAGGGTTAATCATGAACATATATAACACTGTGCTCTGAAACGCACACTCACATCTTTTCAAGCCGACTTGTAACTTGTAAATATACTGAAAATATACGTGCATGCTCAGTCACTTCAGTCATGTCCAACTCTTTGCCACTGTATGGACTGTAGCCCACCAGGCTCCTCTGTCCTTGGGATTCTCCAGGTAAGAACACTGGAGTGGGTTGCCATGCCCTCCTCCAGGGGATCTTCCCAACCTAGGGATCAAACCTGTGTCTCCTGCATTGCAGGCAGATTCTTTACCCACTGAGCCACCTGGGAAGCCCATATTGAAAATATATTGGTCAATAAAGCAAGTCACAATAAATTTCAAAAGACAAAATTATGAAGAATGCATGGTGAACCCTCAAGCCAGTTAAGCTGGAAATCTGTAGAAAAGATGACTTGAAAGCCCTTACGTTTGGAAATAAACACATTTGTAAATAACATAGATCAAAGCAGAAAACACAACAGAACTAGGAAATGTTTGCAAATCAAAATGTGTGTGCGCTCCATTGTGACCTCGTGGACTGAATACCACCAGGCTCCTCTGTCCATCAAAATGTGTGGCTGCAGCTAATGCAATTCTTAGAAATAAATCAACTTGAGGGTCTAATGTGAAAGAAGAAGGGCTGAAATTAACAAGCTAGGCATTCAGTGTTGCTAAAAAAAAAAAGTGAAATAAATAAAAAACAATCATAGGAAATAATAAAGCATAAGGTATTTGTGAAATAGAAAGGTAACATACAATAGAATTCCTTTAAAATGGTAAAACAGTAAAGATCTGGTGAGATTGATCCAGGAGAAATAGCAAACAGTATTAGGAAGTAAAAGGAACATTACATAGCATATGGAGAAGGCAATGGCACCCCACTCCAGTACTCTTGCCTGGAAAATCCCATGAATGGAGGAGCCTGGTAGGCTGCAGTCCATGGGGTCGCGAAGAGTCGGACACGACTGAGCGACTTCACTTTCACTTTTCACTTGCATGCATTGGAGAAGGAAATGGCAACCCACTCCAGTGTTCTTGCCTAGAGAATCCCAGGGATGGGGGAGCCTGGTGGGCTGCCGTCTATGGGGTCACACAGTGTCGACACCACTGAAGCGACTTAGCAACAGCAGCTTATATAAAGCATGATGATATATGCTACAGATATTTAAAAGATGGCTTGAAATTATTATGAACAAATTATGCTAGTAGATTTGAAAATATAGTAAATGCTTAGAAATAAAGCTTATTAAAATTGACTCAAGAAAAAATAAAACACCCAAATAGTCATATGGCTATTTGAATGAGTGGTTAAAATCTTCCCACAGAGAAAAATCTAGGCCCAGTCAGTTTTAAAGCAATTTCTACTAAATGTCAAAGGAAAAATAAGTCCACCCTATACTGAGTCCATGGTACAGAATTGTAATGGAGGTTCTGATGTGAACTCCCATTATGCACACAGACACACAGACACACAGACACACAGACACACACACACACACACACACACACGTGCCTGCACGTGTGTGCCCGTCTATGTGTGTTTGAGCTCTGCCTTCAGACCTCAGTTTCCAGACACAGTTCACCACTGAGAGGGATTCATGCCTTCTGGCCTCTGCCCAGAGCGGGAGCAGAGAAGGGACAAGAGGAGCCTAGATCATCCATGCTGAACAGCAGGGCTGTGTTCAGAGCATGAGGGGACATCCCCGGGCCCAGGCCTCCTGAGGGGACACACCCCTGGGACCTGGGTCTCCTGAGGGGCACCTGGGCCTCCTGAGGGGGCTCCTCCTGGACCTGGGCCTCCTGAGGGGACATACCCCTGGGGCCTGGGCCTCCTGAGGGGACACACTCCAGAACCTGGGCCTCCTGAGGGGCTCCCCCGGGACCTGAGCTTCCTGAGGGGACATACCCCTGGACCCAGGCCTCCTGAGAGGACATACCCCTGAGGGGCACCCGGGCCACCTGAGGGGGCTCCCCCGGGACCTGGGCCTCCTGAGGGGACACACCCCGGGACCTGGGCCTCCTGAGGGGACACACCCTGGGACCCGGGTCTCCTGAGGGGACATACCCCGACTCAGCTTCCTGAGGGGCACCCGGGCCTCCTGAGGGGGCTCCCCCTGGACCCAGGCCTCCTGAGGGGACACACCCCAGAACCTGGGCCTCCTGAGGGGCACCTGGGTCTCCTGAGGGGCTCCCCCGGGACCCAGGTCTCCTGAGGGGGCTCCCCTGGGACCTGAGTCTCCTCAGGGGACATAACCCGGGACCCAGGCCTCCTGAGGGGACATACCCCCGACTCAGGCCTCCTGAGGGGCACCCAGGCCTCCTGAGGGGGCTCCCCCGGGACCTGGGTCTCCTGAGGGGACATACCCCCAACCCAGCCCTCCTGAAGGGCACCCGGGCCTCCTGAGGAGGCTCCCCCTGGACCCGGGCCTCCTGAGGGGGCTCCCCCTGGACCCGGGCCTCCTGAGGGGGCTCCCCCTGGACCTGGGCCTCCTGAGGGGGCTCCCCCTGGACCCAAGCTTCCTGAGGGGACATACCCCCGGACCCAGGCCTCCTGAGGGAACATACCCCTGGGGCCTGGGCCTCCTGAGGGGACACACCCCAGAACCTGGGCCTCCTGAGGGGCACCCGGGCCTCCTGAGGGGCTATCCCGGGACCCAGGTCTCCTGAGGGGGCTCCCCTTGGGACCCGGGTCTCCTGAGGGGACATACCCTCGACCCAGGCCTCCTGAGGGGCACCCGGGCCTCCTGAGGAGACATCCTGAGGGGACATACCCCCCGGACCCAGGCCACCTGAGGGGTCTCCCCTAGGACGGGGGCCTCCTTAAGGGCTCCCCTGGGACCTAGGCCTCCTGAAGGGGCTCCCCCGGGACCCAGGCCTCCTGAAGGGGCTCCCCTGGCCATGTTGGGACAGTCTTAGCCTTAAGATGAACGAGGGTGGTGACAGATGGTAATCCTGCAAATGAGATGGGGTTCCCTAAATCTGCATGGATATAAGTAAATGAACAACTGAACAGACACCGCAATTCCTGACCAAACTGCCAGGAGAGAGAGCTCTAGATGGGTGGCTTCTGAGTGGAGGTGAATCATAAGATGCCCAGTTGGTAGCCACTGTAGGAACAGTCCAGGCTGGACGTGTCAGTGCACGCTAAGATTGGTGAGAGTGAGAAATGGAATGTCTGAGTCTTGAAAAACAAAGTATTGATTAGCCACCAAGAGGAAAGCCCTACAGTGGGGAAAGCCAGCGCACCCTGTCCACGTGGCCAAGCGTGGCCTCGCCAGTCCGGGGAGAAACTGGCCCCGCGTGCCAGGCCGAAGGCTGTCTGAGGACACTTAGTGCTGTGAGGTTCCCACCCGACATGTTGAGACTCAGCAGCAAACCGGACCTCAGGGCGGTCTGCAGAGCAGCTTGTCCCACCTTGAGCTGAGGACCAGGGGCATCTGGATGGAGAGTAGCCCATGCCTGGCTGAGAGGGTGCTCTGGGCAGTCGGTGAAGTCCCGGGGTGGAGGGGGCATCTCTGGGCAGAGGACATTGGGTGTCATTCTTACAACATTTCTGCAAGCTTGATATTGTCTCGAAACGCAAAAAGAAGGAATAGAGAAAACTGGACCTGGGAGATTGCTGAGGGTATGAGTCAAGGGTAGAAGCTGGAGGAGGAGCAGGGGAGAGGGTGGGATCGGGGGCAGGCAGGAGCTGATGTTCCTAGAGCTCGCCTTGAGATTTTGGGGGAAGGAACCAGTCCTTTTGCAAAGACTGGGAAGAGTGTGCTCTGAGCAGCAGGATTTCTTGCAGCCATGTTACCACCAGCGGTTCCACAGGCTGAGCCACGGGCCCCTGAGGGGACAAGTGCTGGGAGGGAGTGCAGGGGGCTTCTGGGGGCGTCTGGCCCAGCTCACCTGCAGCCGCTTCATGACCAGGCCCCAGGGTCTCCCTTCTCCTAGCGTTTGCTCAGAGTCGCCTCTGGAGGCCTCCTTCAGCCACACTGGGACTTTCTGTGCTGGGCTGTGTCCCCAGACGGGGGTGGAGACTGACCCAGCCATGGAAGGCCCCAAGCACCTGGACAGAGACCTCCCCACACCCTCTGCCCAATCAGCCCTGCCTGTGGGTGGTGAGTCGGGCAGGACTCTGGTGGAGACGGCCCCTGGAGTCGCTGGTGGTGACCGGTGGGCTCCAGGTTGGGTGACATGCAAGTTCTGTGTGTGGAGGCGTCTTTGTAATTTTATTCACAAATCCCTCCTGTGCACATGCGTCAGACACTGTGGCAGCCAAGCTGGCCGCTCCTCCAGGTCGCCTGCCCTTGGCTGGAGCTGCCCTGAGGACAGTCTGCCCCTTCAAGCCCCTGCGACCTGGAGTCCCTGACTTGGTGTCATTGCAGATGAGCAGGAGCTGGAGGAGGAGCAGCGGGAGGGTGGGGGGGGGCGAGCAGGAGCTGGTGCTCCTGGAGCTCGCCTCGGGCTTCAGGGGGAGGGACCAGTCCTTGCGCAAGGGCACCGAGTGCTCTGAGCGCCCTCTGACCTGCCTGCCTGTGAGCTGCAGCAGAGCATCTTCCTTGCATCCTGTGGGCTCTCTGACTGTGGTGAGGGCTCTCTAGTGGTGGCGATTGGCCTGGGCCTGCGACGGCTTGTGGTGGGGCTTGGGTTCCCAGCCAGAGAGAGGCCGAGTTGCGTCAGACCAGTGGTCAGTGACCAGGCCTCTGGCCCTTCAGCTTTGCAGAGAAGAATTCCCACAACGATGGGAAGTAGTGAAGCAAGTGTTCATTAGGAGGGATAAGAGCACAATGCACGTGGACAGACACAGGGGCGGACTCCGAGAGGGTCACTGGAGTTGTGCCCTCGTGGCAATTTGAATTACTTTTATGGGCATTTCTTCTGGGTTTCCTTTGGCCAATCACTTTGATTTCCCTGGTTCACAGTCCACATCTGATGTATCTCAAGATCCTCCCATGTGTTTGCATGCGTCCCTTAGCCAAGGTGGATTTCACAAGGTATATGGGTAGAGAACATCCCTTGACATAACTCCCTCTTTGACCTCCAAGGAGCCTTTATGTGCATATGTGGCTGGGGAGGTCTCCTGACTTCTAGAATGAGATATAGGTGGTCTGGGCAGGGCCCAGCCTCCTCTTAATCGTCCGGCTGTCCTCATCCTGGAGCTTCAGTCCACAGGGAATGGCTCTCCAATTGCTTTACTCTGCGGCGGGGGGCATCTCCTCCTGCCTCAGTGGGGGGTGGGTTTATTTGCCCCACAGCTTGTGGGTTCTTGGTTCCCCCACTAGGGATGGGACCCTCGTTCCCCACATGGGAAGGCGGGCTGTTAACCCCTGGACCATGAGGCAAGTTCTGGTGTCCTGCTTGTCTTGGTAGCATGCAGTTACTCATGGAATAAGTACTTGACTTTATAGCACTGTCTCTTTTATTTTTGGTTTTGTCTGCTTTTCCAAATGTTTCTTGAGCCCTGGGCTTGCCACTATACACTTGCCTTCAGACTGTTGAAACTTAGTGAGAACCCCGAATAGTTGACCTCTTCTACCACGAAGAGCGTGTGAAACCAAAATACGTGTAAATAAAATCCCCTTTTCTTTTTCTTCCCAAAGAGCTACTTTTGGTTGTCTGTTTTTCCTTTTTCTCTTTAAATTTATAGATTTAGTTTAGTTGGAAGATAATTACTTTACAACATTGTGATGTTTTTGTCACATGCTAAGTCGCGCAGTAGTGTCTGACTCTTTGTGACCTAGGGACTGTAGCCCACCAGGCTCCTCTGTCCGTGGGGTTTTCCAGGCAAGAATATTGGAGTGGCCCTCCTCCACAGGATCTTCCCAACCCAGGGATCAAGCCTGTATCTCCGGCATCTCCTGCACTGCAGGGAGGTTCTTTACCGGCTGGGCCACCTGGGAAGCCGTACATCAGTGTGAATCAGTCGTAAGCATACATGGATCCCCTTCATCCTGAGCCACCCCCACCCCTCCAAGTTGCCCCAGTGCACTGGCTTTGGGTGCCCTGCTTCAAGCATGAAACTCAAACTGGTTGTCTGCTTTACGTGTGGTGATATGCATGTTTCAATGCTGCTCTCTCGAATCACCCCCTCTCCTGCTTCCACTGAGTCCAAAAGTCTGTTCTTTATGTTTGGGTCTCCTTGCTGCCCTGCAAGTAGAATCACTGGTACCATCTTTCTAGATTCCACGTACATGCGTTAATACATGGTATTTGTCTTTCCCTTTCTGACTTACTTCACTCTGTCTAATAGGCTCTAGATTTGTCCACCTTGTTAGAACTGTCTCAAGTGCATTCCTTTTTTAGCTGAGTAATATTCCATTGTGTGTGTGAACGACAGCTTCCCTATCCATTCGTCTGCTGATGGACATCCAGGTTGCTTCCATGACCTGGCTATTGTAAACAGTGCTGCAGTGAACCTTGGGGTACCTGGTCTTTGGCACTTCTGGTTTCCTCGGGGTATGTGCCCAGAGTGGGGCTGCTGAATCGCACGGTAGTTTTAGCCCCAGGTTTTCACGGACTCTCCATCCTGCTCTCTGTGGTGACTGTCAGTCTGCATTCCCACCACCAGTGTAGGCCCTCTTTTCTCCATCATCTATTATCTAAACTTTTTGATGCTGGCCATTCTGACCGGTGTGAGATGAAGCCTCACTGCGGTTCTGATTTGCGTGTGTCTGATGATGAGCGATGCTAAGCACCTTCTCATGCTTGCTAGCCATCTGCATGTCTTCTTTGGGGAAGTGTCTGTTTATGGCTCCTGCCCACACTCACTGGGTTGTCCATTGTTCTTGCACTGAGCTGCATGAGCTGCTTGCACATTTTGGAGATTAATCCTTTGTCAGTTGCTTCATTTGCTGTTCTTCTGAGGGCTATCTTTTCACCTTGCTTATAGTTTCCTTTGTTGTGCAAAAGCTGTATTTGAGGAGATAACAGTCGAGGAGATAACAGTTGAAAACTTCCCTAAAGCGCGTGCGTCTTGCGCTGCAGCACGGGGATTAGGGGAGCACAGTTCCTCGGCAGGACTTGGGCCCCGGGCTCCCGCCTGCTGGACCTCAGAAAGCCAGTGAAGAAGGGTGGGCTGGGCACCTGGGAGGCGGGGGCCCTGCTTTCCTGGTGCCGTGGGAGCCAGCTTGAGCTGTGAAACCTCTGAGGCTTCCCTGGTCATTGTGGAAAACAGGGACATTCTTTCTGTAGAAAACCCGCAAGCTGATGCGGTCTGCGTCCTGGGGTGGACTCTTGTTTTCTAAACATAGGCACGTTTATTCATGCGCATGCTGTTTCTTCTCACCTAACTGAGCTTGGGGCTCTGAATGCAGTTTCAGTCCCTCCTCCGCACCTGCCTAACTGTGAGGCTCAAAAGGACACGCACCCACGCCCCAATCCTCTCCCTCCGGGCTAAGATGAGAGCTGGTCCAGCCCCAGCCACGCATGCTCGTGTGCTTCCGGTCACCTTTCCTGGGCTGGGCGGGCGACTCCGGCACCACAGCACGCAGCCTGTGAGCGTTCTGTTCTCGGCAGCGCAGGTGCAGGAAGCCGCTGCCCCTCTGTGGACCCCTCTGCTGCTGAGTCACAGGACGGCACTTGCTGCCAGCCTGTGTGATTCACGGTCATCCTCCAATGGCAAGACAAGGAGTTTATCTTTTAGTTCTTGAAAAGCGAGGCGTGGGCGAGAGTTTGAATGTCTGAAACTGAGGTGCTCCATGAATTTGATGCCAGAGTTGCGGTGGGGTCTGCAGGCATGCTGGGGTGGGAGCTCGGGTCAGAGTGGGGCCCCGCATCCTCCATCTGGCCCCCAGGCCTGGCCACTGGTTCCCCCGGCAGGTGGGCTGCACTGCGTGGGACCCAGGGTCAGCCAGAGGGGCTGGTGGTGGGGGCAGGGGTGAGTGAAGCCAGTTGACCTCCCAGTCTCTCCGGAAGGTTGGTTCTGCACGTCCTGGGCCCCGTCTCCAGGAGGGCATGCGGTCCCTGCAGGAAGTCGCAGGGTGCCCACCGGAGGGTCGAGCTAGCCTGCTTCCTGGGCCTGGCCTCAGCTGCTGACAGGGAACGGCCCAGAGCTGCCACCACGGACGTGGCTGCGGCCACTCCCATCTCAGCTCTGCTGCTGTGACAGACACACAGACGTCACCATTCAGTCCTGGAGGCCGGAGTTCCGAGGTCAGGGCGCCCGGTGGCTGGGCTCTGGTGAGGACTGCATTCTGAACTGCCCTCACCCGGGAAGGGGTGAGGTGCCCCTGGGGTCCGTTAAAGGACACTCATCCTGCTCGTGGGGCTCCTCTCGTGGCCCAGAGCCCCTCCCAACACCGTCACCTCAGGGGACAGGAATGCGGGCATGCAGGCGTCCGCGTGGAGGCCTGTGCCGAGTTGGTGGCAGCAAGACACGGACCATCAGGGTGCCGCTGCCCAGGCCCCTCTCGAAGCCCCTCAAGTGAGTGGTGTGCTGGACCCCCAGCAGCCCACCCCCATCTCAGGGGGCGTCGAGGCCCCCGGACAGCTGCTCTGAGCCTGTGCTCCTCTGTGAGCAGGCCCTGAAGGGTGTCTGAGCTGGAAGCGTGCAGGAGTGGGGGGCAGGCCTGCTCCTTGGGGTCCTGGGGGCTCCAAGCTCTCTGCCTCCCTCCACGCTGACCTCCCTCCGCAGCATGGAGAAAGCTGTGGCCACGGCAGCTGCCTCCAGAGGGACACACGGCTAAGCATGAACGCGTGGAGGGTTGGAGCCAGGCTGTGTGTGCGGTGACCTGTCCACTCCAGGAGCTGCCGCTCATCAGAGCTGAGGTCCAGCCCAGCTTCCTGGGGTACCCTGGCTCCTCTCTCATCACCCTGGTGGCGGAACTCCTGCACCCAGAGCCCAGACAGTCCCCTCCACCCCACATGCCCTGTGTCCATAATCTGGACTCACCTGTCCTGTCCCTGGGGAGCTGTCCGGGAGCAAGTTGGCTTCTGGGCATCATGCACTTCCAGAGGCAGAAATGGGGCATCTCTGGGTTTTTCCTCCACCAGGGGCACTTGGCAACTCTCGGTCACTAGACCCGAGCACAGGACCCTGAGGAGCGACAGGTGGGGCTGGGTCCTTGTGGCACGTGGCTTGGCCCAGAGTGGCAGTTGCCCTGAGTCTCCTCTGTGTGAAGGACAAGGAAGAAGGAGAGGTATGGCAGGGCTGAGCCCCCAAGGGCATTGGCCTCTCCAGTCTCCCCGCTAGGCTGGGTGTGCAGCCCAGCCCACACAGGGACGCCCGTCGTTTGCACGACGACCACACGCATCCTCTCTTCTCCATGCAGGCGCTCAGGGATGTGCTTGGACGTTCAGTCGTGGCCAGCTCTTTGCAACCCCTTGGCTGCAGGCTGCTAGGCTCCGTGGTGTTTTTCAGCAAGAATACTGGAGTGGGTTGCCATATCCTCCAGGGGATCTTCCCCAGCCAGGGATCAAACCCGCGTCTCCTGTGCCCCCTGCATTGCAGGCGGATTGCGTACCACTGAGCTATCAGGGAGACCAGCCCTGGGATTTCTTTGGAAGGAATGATGCTGAAGCTGAAACTCCAGTACTTTGGCCACCTCATGAGAAGAGTTGACTCATTGGAAAAGACTCTGATGCTGGGAGGGATTAGGGGCAGGAGGAAAAGGGGACAACCAAGGATGAGATGGCTGGATGGCATCACGGACTCGATGGACGTGAGTCTGAGTGAACTCCGAGAGCTGGTGATGGACAGGGAGGCCTGGCGTGCTGTGATTCATGGGGTCACAAAGAGTCGGACGCGACTGAGCGACTGAACTGCACTGAGCTATCAGGGAAGCCTCTCAGGAACGCAGAGTCAGTGAAGTGAGGGAAGCTGGTTCCGATAGCTTCTGCGGACCACTGGTGGACAGGTCAGACAGGGCAGTGAGAACCTCTGCTGTGGCCGGAGCTCTGGGTCCTGTGGAGGGGAGGGAACCCAGGGCCTCTGGCTGAGCCCTGGGTGCAGGCAGCCTCAGGAAGTCCATGCGTTCCTGGGAGGGGGCAGCCCTGACTGGCCTCCTCTTCTGCCTGCAAGCCCTTAGCTGTGTCTGCAGACAGTGCGGAGGCTGATCCCAGGCTCTGCCTTGGGCCAGGATGGCTTCTGTGGGGTTGAGGGTCTTGGCGGCCCCTCCCACCACCCCTCGGAGAGCAGGCTGTGAGGAGGAGGCCGCCTGCCTGCGGGGTTGGGTGGGTGG
>SJYC01016230.1:0-55111 GCA_006408675.1 Madoqua kirkii | reverse complement strand
GAGAGAGACAGCGGGATCCCTAAGCACAGTGACAGAGCACTCAGACTCACAGAGGATTAAACAATTTGAGAGCAAACATGATTGAGTTCACCTTAAAAGGAGGGAACTTTCCACTCGGATGAGCAGAGATCATTTGGGTAAAAGTTAGATGGACAGTGTCAGGTACAGACAGGAACACTTGCAGATTTGGGATTTTATGGCTAAAATACCTGATGAAACAGGGCAGTATGTATCTAAGACTAATGAATATCTTGGTCTTTGTTAGGAAGAAGGCAACCTACACATGGATTGGCTTTAAGGACACTTACCTCCTCCCACCTACTGGGTGGTTATAAAAGCATCTCTTTGCCTTTGGCAGGTCATAGGGCTTCCAACAGTACTCAGAGAACAGGAGGCAAACATTACTGTCTAAATCCACTCACCCTTGCCTTTGGTGAAGCTGTAGCTGGCTTCTGTACCCCAATACCAAATTAAATCTCAGAGTTTTGCATAAAGTAGAAAAGAATAGCTTTATTGCTTTGCCATGTAAAGGGGACCGCAGCAGCCTAATGTCCTCAGAACTGTGTGTCCCGACCTGGAGTGGATAGTGAGGAGTTCTATAGAGATGTTTCAAAGAGGGCTTGATCAGCTCTTGGACATTTTTCTGATTGGTTGGTGATAAGGTAAATGGGGGTCAGTATCATCAATCTTCCGGTTTCAACAGGTCTGGGGCTGTCTCTTATACACATCTAGATGTGTATAAGAGACAGGCTCTGGCGGGGGTGGGGGTCCAGGGGGCACTGGCCGCTCCAGTCTGGGTTAGGCCGGGGCTCTGGGACGGAGGGACAGGAGGGGGTGTGCAGGGCTCCTGGCTACTGGTTCCCTCGAACAGTGATGTCCAGTTTGGGGACCTGCCCAGGCTTGGGTCTTAAGAGGGGAGCTTTGGGACCCCTGAAGGGCCGCTGAAGCAGGGAAGGTGGTTAAGAGGCTCACCGGGGGAGGCGGAGAACAGGGTGGGGTGGGGTCCTTGGGGTGCAGCCAGCTGAGAAGCCCCATCCCTGAATGTCCCCCACCAGCTGCCTGGTGCTGCCCTGGGTACCCAGGAAGAGAGCAGACCTGGGCCAGCGTGCCTGTGGAGGGTGGGAGCCGGGGATGCAGGAAGAGTGTGACTGACTGTGCCCTCCTCAGCCCTGCAGGAGAGGCGCCCGAGGCAGCCGGTGGCTGCTGCCCCCTCGCCGGGAGACCGGGGTCCACGCAGAGGGTCTGCAGGCTCAGCCGTGCTGGAGGGAAGGCTGCTGCTGGAGGTGAGCCCCAACCCCGCACCCCTGGGTCTCCTGGCCGTGTTGCGGCATCAGTCATGACTGTTCACAACCACCAGGGAGCTCAGTCTCAGGAGGGCTTGGTTGCAGGTGAGCTCCAGGACCTCTGGGCAGCACACACGGGTGACCCCCAGGCACGTGGGCTTCAGATGGGAACCTCGCTTCCCTTCTGCATTTTCTGGTTTTACTTGTCAATGTGAGAACCTAATAAAATACCAAGCGGGCGTTTCCCCTCAGACTGAGGACAGAAAGCCATGCATTGTGAGTCCCGGGTTGACCCTGTTGTTGACACCACACACCGGACGTCACGGGCGGGGCAGGCCTTCTCACCAGAGCCGGGCCTGCCGGGTGGTTCTGAACAGCTTTTCCTGACAAGATAAAGGGAGGTGGGGCTTCCCGGGTGGGATCAGGCATGGCTCACAGGGTGAGGGTGCTGCAATGTCCACCAGAGATGCAGGCCCTCCCAGGAGGGCGGGGATGCGGGCCATCCCTCCCTGTGGGGTTGGGGTGCAGGGAGCAGCCCACGCAGGCTGCCCCAGAACCGGCGGCCGAGGTGGCCTTGCAGCTGCGCTGCCCTGGCCGTCCTCCCAGGCCCGCATGTCGCCTGCGTGTCTGCCTGCGGGCCCAGAGCTGAGCCTCTGGTTCTGGGCCCCCAGGCTTGTTTGGCGGGCAGTTCCGACCCCAGATGAAGTCGGCCGCAGCCTCGTGCCGTCCACGGCCCCCAGTTCAGCATGTCTGTTAGGTGATGGGATGGAGGGCAGATGCTGCCCAGGTGGGAGAAGCCCCACCTGGCAGCCACCCGTCCGCCCGCCTCTGAGAGCAGCTCGGTCCCTGCAGGCGGCTGGTCTGCTCCGCGGCGCTCCCGGCTCGCGCCGCTCAGGTCCCCCCCTACCGGGCCAGCGCCCTCTCGGGGTCTGAGTGTTGCACGGGGCCCGCAGTGACCTTGGCAGTGGCCATAGGGCCTCCCTTCCCCCATGGCCCCAACAACTCCTCCCCCTGCAGCTTTCTCTGTGAGGAAAGGGGGCCGCGGAAACACTTTTTCATCTCAGCCAGGCTCCTGCTTCAGTGCTTTGTTAGAGGTGTGGACGAGGAAGAGAGGGTGGAAGAGCGCCAGGCAGAGACAGGCGGGCTTGGCCGACCGGCTCCTCGGGGTCTGCCTCCCAGCCCTGCTCTGCCTGTGTCTGCTTAGCGGCCCCCCGCCCCTGATCTAGCCCCCGACGGCCCGTGCCACCCTGCACCTTGTCGTGCAGGCCACGCGGCCCCCACCACCCCCACCCCTCAGCCCCCGGGCCTCGGCCCTGCCAAGGGGTGTGGATGCTTGGAGGCCCTAGGAGCTTACAGACCGTCTCTTTCCTAAAGAGGTGAAAACATGTGAGGGCAGACGGGGTTCTCGTAGGCGACAGGGTTTGCATTGGATTCGCAGGGTGCTGGGGACTCCCACCCCGGGGCCCCATGGGGCAGAGAGCAGGCCTAAGAGTGGAGTGCTTTGGGAAATGTTGTGCTTTCGGAAGTGGAAACGTTCCCGTATTCATTACTTATTGGGTTTGTAGGAAGCAAATCTTCAATGTTATTTTTCCTTTGAAGCTGCTTTTTTCTGTTAGTGCTAGTGAACATGAAGAATGTCTTGCCAGCCTGGATTTCATTCTCGCCAGATGATAGCTGGCATCACTCTTTCCCTATTCATGTTCAACATTAAAATGACATCTTAACCATAAAATCGTATTTAAACTTATGCTCTGCGCTATAAACACGGAAGCCAGCACACACAGCCCGCTGTCCCGGGTAGAGTGCCGGCACTGTCCTGTGCCCGGGGCCACCGCCCGGGGCCACCCTCCCCGGTGTCTCCGGGCTGTCCTGCCTCCACGGGGAGAGAGTCTTGGGCCTTTGTGCTTTCGGCCGTGTCATGGGCCTTGGGCCACCCCCACCAAGGAGGGTGTTTCCTGTCTGGCTGAAGACCCCCTGGCCCGGGCTGGAGGCGAGGTGGCCTGGTCTGCGGGGGCTTTGCTGGCCTCTGCTCTTTCTGGCGGTGTAGCACTAAGCAAGGCCTCCCCCGAGGCTTCCCTGCTGCTCCCCGTTTGCCGCCGGACCCCCACCTGCCCCCGGCTCCGCGTCCTGCACCTGTGTCCGAGCGCCGGCGCCTGCGGTGTGGGAGTCTCATGCACTGGCCCTCCCAGCCCCTGAGGCCTCCGGGCTGTTTCCAGGCTGTGCGGACGCGAGTAGAGCTGTGATGAGCATCCACACGCAGGCTCCTCTGCACACAGGTTTTCCTTTGCTTCGGATGATGGGTGTGTGTGCTTAACTTTGCAAGAGACGGCCACGCTGCGTGCCTGGGCGGCTGTGCTGGTGTGTCCCTGCCACAGGGACGGAGCTCTAAGCTGCTCCAAGTCCCTGGTTTGCACAGTGTACCAAGTCGTTTTAGGAGCTGGGCCCATGTGGGTTTAATCTGTGTTTCCCTCATGACCAGTAACACTGAGTGTCTTTCCATGTGTCTCCGCCATCCACAGATCCTCTTTGTAAGCTGTCTGCTCAAGCCTTTGTCCATTAAGCAAAGGTCGGGTGTTTGCTCTCTTAACTGCTGCGTTCTGAGCTCACGTAAACGGCCCAGCACCCCTCCCTGTGTGCAGGTTCCGTAGCGTTTGCTCCCAGCCTGGCTTGTCTTTCCATTCTTTTTCCTCTGTTTCGTTGTGGGTTTTTTTTGGGGGGGGGGGATCTTTTCATTCTTGACAGCGTCTTGCAGAGTGAAAGTATTAACTTTGACAAAATTCAGTCTATCCATTTTTTAATAATAGACTGTGATTTTGGTGTCAGATATAAGAACTCTTTACTTATTCTGAGGTTACAAAGACCGTTCTTTCATGTTTGAGTCCAGTGTTTCATACTGCTGCGCTCAGTTCTAAGTTTTACACTCAAGTCTGTGATCTATTTTTAGTCAACTTTAGGGTAAGGTAGGAGCCATAGGGCAAGATTTCTTTATTTTTGCATATGAATTCTAGTTTTTTCAGAACCATTTATTCAAAGTTGATCCTTTCACCACTGAATCCCCTTTACACCTTCACAAAGAAATCAGTTGGTCATATTTCTGAGTCCATTTCTGGACTCACCTGGCTCATTGGTCGTATGTCTAACCGTTCACAAATGAGCGCCTTGCTGTCTTAATTACTGTGTTGTTGTTGCTGCTGAGTCGCTCAGTCGTGTCCGGCTCTTCGCCACCCCATGGACTGCAGCACACCAGGCTTCCCTGTCCTTCACCATCTCCCAGAGCTTGCTCAAACTCTGTCCATTGAGTCGGTAATGCCATCCAACCATCTCCTCCTCTGTCATCCCCTTCTCCTGCCTCCAATTTTCCCCAGCATCAGGGTCTTTCCCAGTAAGTCAGCTCTTCACATCAGGTGGCCCAAGTATTGGAGTTTCAGCTTTAGCATCAGTCCTTCCAAGGAATATTTAGGGTTGATTTTCTTTATAATTACTGGTTTGATCTCCTTGTTGTCCAAAGGACTCTTAAGAGTCTTCTCCAACTCCACAGTTCAAAAGCATAATCCTTCAGTGCTCAGCCCTTATGATCCAGTAGTCATCCATACATGACTACTGGAAAAACCGTAGCTTAGACTAGGTGGGCCTTTGTTGGCAAAGTGATGTGTCTGCCTTTTATTATGCTCATTTTGCTTTTTATAGATGTCTTAGATTAAGAAATTTTCTGCTATTCCTTCATTTCTGAGAGTTCTTATTATGAATGGATATTAAAAGTTTTGTTAGATGCTGTTTCTGCATCAGAGATCGTGGTTTTTCTTCATGAGTCTTTTTATAGTTAATATTATGAATTACATTAATTGTTCAAATGCGTACTCAACCTCGCATGCCCAGGATAGACCTTATCTATGTGTTGCTGGGTTGAGTCTTGCTAATATTTCAGAGATTCTGTGTTCACGTCCATGGGAACTGCTCTGCTGCTTGCTCATGACGTCTTCGTCTGGCTGTGGCGGCATGCTGATGCAGCCTCCATAACATCGGTTGGGAGTGTTCCCTTTTCTTCTTTTTCCTGAAAGAGTCTGTGTAGAATTAATGTTATCCCTCCTCAAGTGATTATAGAATTCACCAGAGAAAACAACTGATCTGGGGATTTCCTTTAGATTTTCTTTAGTTTAAATCACAGAAGATTAAACTGTGAGTGCGCTTTCCCTAGTTAATAAAGCACCGTCTCCGTTGCCCATTCTGGTGTGGGTCTGCGAAGCCCGCGTCTTTCAGGAGCTGGTCTGCGTCACTGAGTTTATGAGCACAGCGCTGTCTGCAGTTCGCACGTCGCCCTTGCAGTGCCTGTGGGTCCTGCAGCCATGTCTCACTTTTTGTTTCATTGGTAATTTGTGTTTTCTCTTGCTTTTCCTTAGTCACTTGGACTAGATGTATATTCACTTTATTGATTTTTTTCAAAGACACACAGCTATTAGTTTCACTGATTGTTGCTATGGGCTGGATACTGTGTCCCCCTGACTCCCACCAAAATTAATATAAATCAGATTCACACTAGACTGGAGACCTCCCTCCAGTATGGCAGTGTTTGGGGTGAGGTGGTCATGAGTGGGGTTGTGCTCTTGTAAGAGGCCCCAGAGAGGCGCTGCCCCTCCGTCTTGAAGGACAGGTCTGTCTGTGAGCCCGACTGCTGGTCCTGGGTGAGGTGTCCACGAAACATTAGCCACATCAAGTCGTCTGATGACGTTGACAACTTTTATGTTCTTGCTGATCTTCTGTCTGGTCTTAACCTGAAAGATACCTTCTAGTATAATTGTGGATTTCTGTACTTCTCTTTTAAGTTCTATCAGTTTTTGCTCTGTGTTCTTTGGAGTTCTGTTGTATGCTGCAGACTTACTTAGGATCATGTTTTCTTCTTGAACTGACCTTTCTATCATCCTCATTATTCGCCTCATGTCACTAAACGCCTCTTTATTGTAGTCTTCCTGAAGTCCGCTTTGTCTGATGAACTGAATACAGTCGTGCCAGCTTTTTTCTAGTTAAAGTTTCCTTGGCGTACCTTGCTTCATATTTTCATCTTAACCCATTTGTATTATTACATTTAATGTATTGATGGTATCTTTTGGGGCCTTTTTTTGGTTTTGTTTTTCTGAGTCCAGTCCAACAGCATCATTTTTTTAACTGGTGTATTTAGGGCATTTATATTGCAGTAATCATTGATATTACTGGATTTCATAATTTTTCTATATTTTGTTTCTTTTCTACCTTCCTTTTGATTTTAGTAATACTTATTAGTATTCCTTTTCAGTATCTCTGCTGATCTTTGCTGCTTAGTTTTGATATGCTTGGGCTTGGGTATATGCTGGGTTTACTAGATCACCCTGTTTAGGGTTGGCTTGGGTATATGCTGGGTTTACTAGATCACACTGTTTAGGGCTTGCTGAGCTTTCTGAGGGCTTTGCAGGTGGGGCTAGTAGTAAAGAACCTACTTGCCAGTGCAGCAGATGAAAGAGACTCACGTATGATCTCTGGATCTGGAGGATCCCCTGGAGAAGGGGCATGGCTACCCACTCCAGTATTCTTGTCTGGAGAATCCCATGGACAGAGGAGCCTGGTGGGCTTCACAGTCCACGGGGTTGCAAAGAGTCAGACACAACTGAAGCAACTTAGCATGCATGCAAGAGCTGCCTGAGCCTGTAAATTTATGTCTTTCCCCAAACCTGGGAAGTTCTCAGCCATAGTCTTCAGATATTTTCTATTGCCCCAGTGTCTTTCACTTCAAAAGCCCCACTGCCCGGCTGCTCGCCTTTCTCATCCTGTGCACAGGGACTGAGCCCCCCACTTTTCCCGCACTTTCTCTCAGGCTGGCCGCTTCCTGTCGTGTCTTTACTGGCTCTCCTCTGTCACCTCCGTCCTGCTCTTCAGCCCATCCAGTGAGATTTTTACGTCAGGTATTTTATTTCTCATCTAAAATTCTCAGCCTCTTTCGTGGTGTCTGCTTCTCGTCTGCGGTGTTGCGTCTTTCTTGGTGTCTTCCTTCCCCACTCTCTCCTGGAGGAGGCTGGCCCTTCTGCTTCCCGTCTCCTGAGTGTGACCCGCGCATTCTGGGTCCGTGTATGTGCAGTAACTGTGGCTGTGCGGCTGGCTGACTGAGGCGCGGTTCCTGACCTGTTCTCGGAGCCTGTGAACTTGTTACTTTACACAAAACTAAAGGCAGGACTAAAGGTGTGGACATTCAGGCTTCCCGGCGAGGCTCGCGACTCCGAGGCTGCACAGGGGCCTGCACCCACTCCTCGAGTCCGGCACGCTCAGGGTTTGTGGGTCTCTGGGAAGAGGCTGATGGAGCCAAACCCAGGAACCATGAGAAAGCAGCTGCGTGGAGATGGCCGTGCGGAGAGGAGAGGGTGCACAGACAGGCCATGCGGCCCTCGGGCTCCTCAGACACGGGGACACGCGCCCGTGCGAGGCCAGCTGGAGATCCTAACAGCACTCAAAACTTACAGGCATGAGAGAAAAACCTGGAAATCCGTGGAAGGGTCCAGAGTTTGAGTCCTCCCGCATGTAACTGAGGAACAGGCAGAGAAAAACAGGAAAGTGGGGATGTTACCAGACCCTGGGGACCTGTGTACTCAGAGCTCCAGAAAGATCAGAGGGGAGGAAATGGTCAAGGAAGTGACCCAGAAGATTCCCAGAACCCGGGACTGAGTTTCTGGGCAAAAGGCCCCATGGGTGACCAGTAGAGAGAGTGAGAAGGACCAAGTGTTTCAGTTCAGTTCAGCTCAGTCGCTCAGTCGTGTCCCACCCCATGGACTGCAGCACACCAGCCCACCCTGTCCATCACCAACTCCCGAAGCTTGCTCAAACTCACGTGCAACGAGTCGGTGATGCCATCTAACCATCTCATCCTCTCTCGTCCCCTTCTCCTCTAGCCTTCAGTCTTTCCCAACATCAGTGTCTTTTCAAATGAGGCAGTTCTTTGCATCAGGTAGCCAATGTATTGGAATCAGGTATTGATCAAACCAGTCCATCCTAAAGGAAATCAGTCCTGAATATTCATTGGAAAGACTGACACTAAAGCTGAAGCTCAGATACCAAGCCTTCACCTCTGGGAAACTCCACACCCAGCGCAGGAGGGTCTGCTCTGAGACAAGGAGGCGGATAGGGAAGGCCATGGGGAGGTGCCTGAGGGGAGGGGCACCTGCCTGCCTTGGAGGGGTGGAGGTGCTCCTGGGCCTCCCTGTTCCACTTTCTCCACGTGAAACAGGCCATGACCAAGTGGCAGGTGGGGACCTGGAGCCCGGGGCCCACTGGGAGGTGGGGAGGTGGTGGCGGACCGCTCACTGTGGGAGGGCAGGGGTAAGTCATCGCCCAGCAGTCACTGAGGACAGCGCATCGCCCCACCCCCGCTGAGGGGCGGCCGGAGCACTGGGCAGCTCAGGTTCTAGCAGAGTCATGATGCCGCTCAGTCGAGCAGAAGCGAGCTGTGGTGGTGGTAGGGGCACGCGGACACCTGAAACCCTGGGAATCTGGGGGCAGCCACTCAGGGAGCTGCAAGGTGTCCGTCAGACGCTCAGGTTGCCCGCTCTCCGTCATCCTGCAGCTGGGACGGCCCCCTGCGCCACCTCCAGGCTCCCGCTCTCGTTAACTGGCCTTGCCAGTGCACCATGGGCGCTGACTGGGGGCCCAGCCTCTTTATCCTCCGTGTAGCACTCTTGCTAAAGGCTAACTTCTGCCCTTGTACTTTGTAACCTCTGCTGACTGTGCTCTCCTGGGTTTCTTGTCCTTCTCTCTGGCTCCTCATTCAGGCCGCGCTTTCTCTTGCTGAAGGAGTTGCTCTCCGCTTTAGTTCTCGGGGCCCGCCTGGTGGCCCCCTGTGGACACGGTGACTGTCCAGAGGCTGGATGGCACAGGTCCTGCCGCGGTCCTCAGTTCTCCAGGCCCCTCTGAGGTTCCGCACGCGAGCCCCTTCTCCACAGCCCCCGAGCGCTTCCCCGGGGGGCTCCTGTGAAGTCTTTCTGCATCTCACCCGTGCTTTCACACTTGAATCACAGCTTGGCCGAGTATAGACTTCTAGGTTCGAAGTTTTTCTTTCAGCCTTCATCAGCCGTGTCCGACGCCTTGCAGCCGGTCCGCCTCCGGGCTCTGAGACCTGTTCTCTGTGGCAGGTCTGCTCTGGCTCTCTCTGGAGCTTTTGTGAGCCTGTCTCTAGCCCTGATACTCTGGAATTTCACTGTGATGTGTCTTTTGTCTTGTTTTTCCTGCTTGGTGCTCTGAGTTCTTCCCATCTGAGGTCTTTCTTCTTCAGTTCGAACGCTTTGCCCATGCCCCTCCCGGTCACTGGTTCCCCCTCTGAGGCCCTGCGCCCGGTACCCCTGGGCGGTGCCCCACCCGCAGCTCTCTCTCCTCTGCTGCCTGCCGTCCTTCTCTGCTGCCCAGGGCCAGCCCTCCAGGCTGCGCCCATCACGTGGGCCTCTGTGGTCCACCGTCTGTGCTCCACGTAACCGCTCAGTCCTGCCTGACTCTGCAACCCCCTGGAGGGTAGCCCGCCAGTCTCCTCCTCCTCCCTGCATTTCCTTACCTAGTAAGTGGTTCCCCTTGATTTGCTCACTGTTTCTTATTATTTCCTTTTGCTACGTCTACCTCTTTAAATCTGTATGTTAAGCTCGTGGTCGTCTGATCCCCTGCTCTGCGCTGCCTCACCCGCCGGCAATCTCCAGACTGCGTCCTGGCACATGTGTGGTGGGGTCTGGAGGGTCAGTCGGGGGGCAGTGGGCCGGGTGGACTTGCCTCCTTGGTGACGATCTCCTCTAGAAAGGAGTGCCCTGGGGTGTGCGCGGGGTGGGAGGGGTGAGTGCCTGGGGGTGCAGCTCAGCTGGGCCCTGCAGCCCTGCTTCCCCTACCCACGAGGCAACGCAAAGGCCTAGCAGAGGAGGAAAGGGCTCTTGTTTCTGTTCTCTGCTCCCCCCCAGTGCCCGCCCTGGGCTCGGGCCGCAGCCCTCCTCATCCTGATCAGACAGCCCTGGGCCCCCACTGGGATAAGAGGGTGACTTTGCAGGGGCGCAGAGCCTGTGCTGGCTCGCCCCACGCAGACGCAGAAGCCTGGACCTTGCTCAGGGCAGGGACGCACAGAGCCGCTGGGTTGTGCTGCGTCTCTGCCTTTGGGGCCACAGCGCCGTCCTTTGGTTAAAGCGGTCAAGATCCTCTGGAGAGGGGTGGCAAACGGCTGGCGTGCTGATTCCCGAGCGAGGGGGTTTTGCTGTTCCTGCTGCTGGCCCTGGGCCCGGGCAGGTGACTCACGCGACCCTGTGGCACCCATGGGCCTCGAGGAAGCGCCGGGAGAGGGCCTTGCGTGTCTGGGAGCCCCGAGGACCATGCTCACTCAGCAGGCTGTCGACCCGTGCCAGCCGAGCTGGCGCGGTTTCTGGAAAAGCCAGCACAATTCCCGGGAAGTTCTCAGGAACCACAGGAGCCGCGCCGAGAACAGAGTGCAGACTCCCTCGCCCCAGGCCGCTCTCAGGGAAAGACCTCGGAGCCCTTGGCCTGGCCGGCGAAGTGAGCGGAGGCCGCAAGCGCCCGCTCCTGGTGGGTGTGTCTGAGGACTCCCTGCCGCAGTTCCCTCCACCTGGGGCTGGGCCCACAGGTCCTCTAGGGACAGGGGCACAAAACCCCAGAGCACGCACAGGCACAGAGTCAACTGGCAGAGGTGGGAGACGGGCAGCCTAGGGCAGGGGTCTCAGGTCGCTGTCGGAGGGGGCGGGGCTGAGGAGGGGGCGTCACACACCTGGGGTCCCGGCTGCTGGAGGGTTGTGGTGGTGAGGTCACAGGCGCGTGTCTGAGGCCCGGCGTGGGCGTCCCAGGCCCTCCTACCCCGCGGCTCTGGGGAGAGCGCCTTGGTGTCCGCACACCTGCGCCCACGCGCTTCTGGATCCGCTGAGCCGGCTGCTGCAGGGGCTGCTCCGTCTCCCACTCTTGTCTCTGTGCTCCGAGACATACTGTCTCACCTTCCGCTGAGACCCTGTTGTTCCCAGACTTCTCTGATGTGGCTCTTCTTTCAGGGACTTGACAGATGTAAGTAACAATGTAAATTCCCCGGGGGCTGGCCTTTGGGTGGACACAGCCCCGAAGGGCAGGCTGCCCCCAGTGCCCAGCAGACCCCGGGCCCCACCCCAGGGCCTGTCTGACGTCATGAGCGTCCGGGGCGGTTCCGGCCTCAGGCTGAGTCCACCGTGGCTCGGTAGCGTTCCGTCCATCTAGCAGTCTCCCTGTGGTGAGAAGCCCACAGTTCCTGGCCCCACGCCTGAGGACAGTCCAGCTGCCGGGGCCTCTCTGTGGCTTCCAGACCTCGAGCCCTGTGCTGTGTGCCTCCTGGCCGCCCATGCTCGCCGCAGCTGCCCAACGTGAGCCCCTGAGCGTCCGTAGTCAGCGAGCAGGGCTTCCTGGTCCGCTTAGCCCTGTGGCCACTCAGGCCCTGCTCTGCCCTGGCTCTCCCGGGCTGGGACGTGTGTGCCCCAGGCTCTGCCCTCACTGAGCCCATGGTCATAGGGAGGGTCCCGGCAGGGGCTTGAGCCAAGGTGAGGACGCAGGCTGGCCCCCTGAAGGACGACCTGCGGGCCAGGCTGTGCCCGCCGCCCGGCCTCAGTGTCAGCCTCGCCACTCACCGCTGGGCCCTGAGGCGCCACAGGCCTGCGGCATCTGCAGGGTTTAGTCACCAGGGGAGAGCTCCCGGAGCGCTCTGGGTCACCCTGGGGTCACGGAGGAGCAGCTGAACGTCGTGGGGCCTGAGAACCTGCGTGTCCCACAGCCAAGGCTGCGGCCCGGTTTGTTCCATGTGGAGCCCGGTTCCCCCACCACGGAGCTCAAGTTCCCCCACCACGGAGCCCGGGCTCCCCCACCATGGAGCCTGGGTCCACTCCCATGGAGCCCAGTTCACATCCAGTTTGTTCCACGTGGAGCCCGGGTTCCCCCACCACAGAGCCCAGGTTCCCCCACCACGGAGCCCGGTTCCCCCACCATGGAGCCTGGGTCCACTCCCATGGAGCCCAGTTCACATCCGGCTTGTTCCACGTGGAGCCCGGGTTCCCCCACCACGGAGCCCAGGTTCCCCCACCATGGAGCCCGGGTTCCCCCACCATGGAGCCCGGGTTCCCCCACCATGGAGCCTGGGTCCACTCCCATGGAGCCCAGTTCACATCCGGCTTGTTCCACGTGGAGCCCGGGTTCCCCCACCACGGAGCCCAGGTTCCCCCACCATGGAGCCCGGGTTCCCCCACCATGGAGCCCGGGTTCCCCCACCATGGAGCCTGGGTCCACTCCCATGGAGCCCAGTTCACATCCGGCTTGTTCCACGTGGAGCCCGGGTTCCCCCACCACGGAGCCCAGGTTCCCCCACCATGGAGCCCGGGTTCCCCCACCATGGAGCCCGGGTTCCCCCACCATGGAGCCTGGGTCCACTCCCATGGAGCCCAGTTCACATCCGGCTTGTTCCACGTGGAGCCCGGGTTCCCCCACCACGGAGCCCAGGTTCCCCCCCCATGGAGCCCAGTTCACCCACCACAGAGCCTGGGTTCACCCTCAGTTTGTTCCACATGGAGCCTGGCTTCCTCCACCTTGGAGCCCAGGTTCCCCAACCATGGAGCCTGGATCCACTCCCATGGAGTCCAGTTCACATCCGGTTTGTTGCACATCGAGCCTGGGTTCCCCCATCATGGAGCCCGGGTCTGCTCCCGTGGAGCCCAGCTCAGCCCGGTTTGGCCCACCTGCAGCCTGAGGTTCACACCAGCTCCTCCCTGAGGGCTGCGGGGGCAGCGCCCTGCGTTGCCGTCGGGCTGGCTTGGCTGGGCTTTCCTGTGTGACAGCTCTTCCACGGGGCTCACCCCAGCTCCCAGTGGCACCCCTCCCTCCTGCAGGCCCCCTTGGGCTCCCCAGGGGCATAGGAATGGTCTAGAACCTGTCCACAGGTCTGGAGTGACCCTCGGCTATGAGGCTGAGGCTGGTGGCTCCCGCTCGGAGATTTGGGGGGCCGGTGAGTGGGGCAACCCCTCCACCCCGGGAGCCCAGCAGGACGGACCTGCCTCTCAGACGAAGACGGCCGCTCCTTCAGGGTCATCGGGAGCACCTGTTTATCGATTGTCCATAAACCGCTTCTCAGAAGCTAGACCACGTTTGCATTCAGAGTCGTCCTAACCTTCAGAGAGGCCTTGTTTTCTCTTTCGAAAACTGCCGACACTTTTGGTAAATCACTCGCTCCAGCACAAGACCCCAGGTTCTAATCAACAGGACAGTGTTGGTTCTGCCCCTGCTCCGTGTGGGTGCTTATCTGAGCTCAGAGGCGGTCCCTGCTGTCATCCCTGTGTTTCAGATGAGGACCCTGAGGCCCAGAGAGGCTAACCAGTTTGTCCAAGGTTGCACAGCTGTTGAAAGAGCAGCCCTCAGCTGAGGGTTTTGAGATGGTCACGTCCACCCAGGGAAGGGAGAGCTGTGTCTGCAGTGGCCAAGCTCTGTGTCCAGTTCTGGGCTCCCCTCCCAGGGCCAGCCTCACCGTCCAGACACCTGCACTGTCCAGCTGCTCACCTGGAGAGGATGACCCCTGGGCGTGGCTGGCGGAGCCGGGCCGGGCTAGCACGGGG
Organism: Madoqua kirkii; assembly: GCA_006408675.1. NCBI lineage: Eukaryota > Metazoa > Chordata > Mammalia > Artiodactyla > Bovidae > Madoqua > Madoqua kirkii. The sequence continues at coordinate 41,223 of SJYC01016230.1, read as the reverse complement.
CCAGCTCCCAGGGCCCAGGGGTCCCACCTGCCTCCACCCTCGTGGCTCTGCCCTGGCAGCCCACTGTCTCTTTTGAGAACTGTTTGCAAGCGCCGTCCCTCTCCGAGGCTGGAGCCCAAGGCCAAGTTTACTGTTTGTGGGTTCTGTAAACAGCCGGCGAGCCGTCCCTAGCAGAAGCGCCTCGCACGCACACAGCCTAGCAGCGCGGCCCAGCGAGTGATCTGGCTCCAGCAGGCCGAGCGGTCGGTGCCCCGCTCGCGTGACTGGCGGCCCGGCCTGTGGTGTTGCTCCATCGCCATGGCGACAGCTCTCAGGGGGGGCCCCGGCCCCCAACTTCCCTTCATTCCAGGAGGGGCGAGGAGAGGGGCTGCTGGAACTGTTCCTTTTCCCTCTTCTTTTTCCTCTGCTGTGACCTTGAGGAGCAGTCTTTGAAGTGCTCGCGGCTGTTTTTTTCTGCCTGTGTTGGAAGACATCAGGATGTTCGAGGGCTGTCAGAGGAAGTCCCCCTTGCTCAGCGCTCGCCCCAGTCCCTGCGGGGCCGCCGGTGGCATCCGGGCAGGGCGCCTGGTCCGCCCTGCGGTGGCAGGTGCAGCTCCTGCGACTGGCTGTCATTGAGCCTGGACGCGGTTGTTTCTCCTCTTAAAAAAGCGCAGCCTTCAGCTTGGGGCCAAATTCTTTGCTCCACTTGGAGAAGTGATCTCATTTTCCATGTACCATATTTAAAAAACACGAAAGTCTAGCAGGATTAAAAGAGAGAGAGAAAGCAAACAAACGTCTGTGATGCGCATTTGCTCCGGCCGGCCCCACATGTGCAGCAGTAGTTGGCGTGAGGCTTCCAGGCCAGAACGTCGATCTGATATTGAATCCATATGACTCGGCAAACAGCGTTTACGGTCGTTTTTCTTTTTAAAATTTCTGCCTGGTGAGTTAAAATTAAGGTTGTTTTCGGCTGTGACTAATCTCGTAAAATCTTTTTTGAGACGGCATTGATGCACTCAGACCATGAGCATCTCTTTGGTCTTTGGACTGTTATTAGTGGGACGTTGTGAGTCTCGGCTGCCTCTGAGACGGGAAATGCTGTGTGGACAGCTGGTGGCGCCCACTCCCGCCGCTGGGGGCAAGTGGGGGTCCCCACGCCTGCAGCTTGCCCCGGGGGAGGGGGACGAGGCTCTCAGGCCACCACCGCCCAGCCCCGCGTGGCGTCTGGCCTCAGTCATCTGGGCCACGTGGCCATTGGTCAGTGAAGGAGGGACAGTAAGCTTGTTGCCACAGTAACGGAGCCACACCACAAGGCCACCAAAGCCTGCGGTGGCCCTACAGTGGCCCACCCTGCTTCTGCCCAGACTCCTGGGTGGGACTCAGATGCGCAGCCTGCGGGCCCTTCCGGGGACGTTCCTGCCAGCTCCGGCTCAGGCACGCGGCCTGTGGCTTCCCGCTCCAGCTCTCCTGGCCGGAGGGCTTGGTCAGCTCCCAGGGCCTCGGCCAGCAGAACCTGCCGGCCATGGGGCAGGGTGGGGAAGGAGGCAGGCACCCTGAGCCGGTGTTCTGCCGAGGCCTTGGGTCACAGGACGCCAGGTCTGCAGGGGGCGCTGGAAGCCATCGCAGGAGGGCCATGGGCAGCGGTGTGAGTACCAGCACCGCCCTCGTCCTGGGGGACGCCCAGCTCTGGGGGCAGCAGGTCCCACCAGGCAGGTGCCCAGCAGCGCTGCAGCAAGGGAAGGTGGTGGCCTTTCTTCCTTGCCTTGGGCGTCTTCATCCACGCAGCGTGTTCCATCCCAACGCGTGGGTCTCCGGGAGCCCCTACCGGGAGCTGAGAGCAGCCCGGATGCCCACTGAGTGACGGGGTACGCAGCGCGGCCTGTGCGTGCAGCGGAGCATCAGTCAGCCTTGAAGAGGAAGGGAGTCCCAGCACAGGCTCTGCACGGACGAGCCTGGGGATGTCGTGCTGAGCGCGAGCCTGGCCCGGAAGGGCCATGCTGTGAGCCCACTCGGGAGGTCCCTGGAGGAGTCGGCTCCTGGAGACAGGAAGCAGATGGTGGCGGCCAGGACTGGGGAGGGCCGGAGTGTCAGCCTGGAAGAAGAGAAGGCTCTGGAGATGATGCCACTGGCGGCCGTACAACCACAGGGCTCGTGGGGATGAACCGTGTGCGTGAGTGTGGCTAAAATGGTGAGCTTTCTGCTGCATACGTTTTACCACAATATGAGAAGAGCTGGTATTTCGAAGTGCGATTCTTGAACATGTTGGTGTCTGAGGGACATGGGCGTCTAAGCCTCAATGGTCCAGCTCATCATAGATTCTGAGGCTGATGGTGCTTCCAGAAATCCTCCGGGCTGGTGAACATGGACACGCAGGCTTTGTGTTTCTAGGTGAGGTATGTCTGAAGTGGTGCGGAAACCACGAGGGACACTATCCAGACTTGTCACTGCCCAGTGGGTGCGCATTCAGGCTGCCTGGGGCTACTCACAGACGGGGCCCTCCTAGCCCAGCCTCCTGTCCTGGAGATCAACCCACGCCCTGCCGGTCAGCACACAGGAAAACCTGGCCTCTGTTACACCGTGTAGCAGCCCTAACATTTCACGGGTCTCCCCACCCCCACCAGGAAATCCGGGGTCTCCTAGCAGAGGCATGTGGGGGAGATTTGGACGTGGGCACAGACTTGTGGTCCTCCACCAGGACAAGCGCAGGCAAACACTGGACTTTCCCCCCCACCGCCCGAAGGTGTGTGGGCAGTGGGAGCAGGCGCTTCCCTGGAACTGCACAGGAACTCATGACAAACGCTGCCGTCTGTCTGGGAACGCAGATGTTCCGGTGGACGAAATGTGCATGGGGTTGATTCTCAGTTCATTGGAGTTCGGGGGTTGTGGCTGGTATTTTTAACAGGCTTTTGGTGAGACGTGGTCATCGGTGGCAGACTGCTGGGGGCAGGGGTGCCTCGGTGGGGCTGTGTGAGCTTGGGTTTGTCATGCAGGAGACTCGGCGCAAAGTCTAAATCTGACTGCAGATCACCACCCTGCTGTTTGCACCTGTGTGTAGAAACTCATCCAGAACTGTGCAGCAAGGCGAGCCGTTGAGCGTCACCTCCTTTTCAAGTCACGTGGGCACAGGCTGCGCGGGGGTTCTCCGAGGGAATGCTGCGTCTGCGTCTGAGGCAGCAGTCTGGCCTCAGCTGTGAGCCCCTGGCGTCTCCGATGTGTCCTAGGCTGCTCTAACATCTTAGCGCTTCCCTCTTTTCTGAAGCGTTCTGTGTCTGCTCACTCACCTGCTCGGCTGTGCCGGGTCCTCAGCGCTGCGGCGGGCTCTCTCTGGCTGTGGCGCCTGGGCTTCTCGCCGTGCCGGCTTCTCCTGCTGCAGAGCTTGGGCTCTAGGTGCTCCGGCTCAGTAGCTGGGGCTCGTGGGCTTTGCCCCTCACCACGTGGGATCTCTCTGGACCAAGAGTCGAGCCCGCGTCACCTGCACTGGCAGGCGGACTCTTACCCGCGGCGCCTCTCGGGAGCTGGTCCCTGCCTCCCTCTTGAGAGGCCTTTTGCTGAGCGCGCTGTAATGTCTCTTCGCCGAGTCACTCTCTAACAGCTCAGGCGTGGCTTCACAGCAGAGCAAGGTCCCGTGTGCGGCCGTGAGGCTGTGTCCCTTTCTGGGGGGTTCGTTGGGAATATTGTGTGATGTCAGGTTGGGCAGAACACACACGATTTCCTTTTGGGCCTGACATTGCACTTCATTGATAAATTCATCTTTATGATGTGAGTCACCCTGTCCAAGACCAAAGGATGTCTTTCTATTGTTCACATATAATTTGGTGTCTTGAGGTGCTTTAACATTTTCTTCACATCAGTTTTGTGTTTTTCTGATTGAGTTTGCAAGTGTTGGGTCTTCTAAAGAGGATTTTATCCGTCAGAATGTCCTCTAACATGGTCATTACTGTAGTAGGTAAAAGCTATTGACTATATGTTTAATTTCATATTCCTCCTGTTTACTGAATTCTTTTCCTTGGGTTGCTTCATCATTGATTCTCTAGGGTTTTCCAAATAAATGAAGGAGTCCTCTGCAGGCAGTGATCTTTTACCTTCTCAGTGTTAAACCTCCCAGTGAGCACCCTGCTAGCTGCAACAGTTAGCACCCCAGAAACCATAGGACAGGCCTCAGCAAACCTCTTCTGTGAGTGGCCGATGGTGTTTCTGCCTTCAGGGGCGTGTTGTCTCTCTGGGAACTGTCTAACTTGCTCTTGCAGTGCACGACGCAAATGAACAGGTTTGGCCACAGCGTAAGGCGGACTGGAGGGGTGCATTAGTCCACACACCCCTGGGGAGGGGTGTCAGGGCGTGCTCGCCTGGCTTCCTGATCCTCCTGGAAACACCCAGCATCTTCCCCGTTAATTAAGTTGCTATCTTAGGAATAACATGGACACACACACACATGTCCACACGCATTATCATGCTAAAACATATTCATAATTCCTATTTTCTTGAGTCTTTTTTTAATCAGAAGTGAGTGTTGAATTTTGTTGAAAGCTTTCTTGCCATCTATGAAGACGGCAAAAGGTACAGGTTTTTCTCCTTGGATCTATAAACTTGCTTGTCTGGTTGTTGCTCAGTCGTGTCCGACTTTGGTGTCAGATAGACTGTAGCCATCCAGGCTTCTCTGCCCATGGGATTTTTCAGGCTAGAATACGGGAGTGGGAGAAGGGTGTGCCCTTCTCCAGAGGATCTTCCTGACCCAGGGATCGACAAGCTTGGTGTATTATATTAATGAATTTCCCAATATTGAGCCAAGCTTGCGTTCTAAATTATTTGGTTGTGATGGATTCTCTTCACAATGTGAAACTGAAATCTGTTTGCTGATATTTTATTTAGCATATTTGGCATCAGTAGTCAAAGTCTGTAATTTTATTTTTGTTGAATTTCCTTATCAGAATTAACTGTCCATGTTATAGTTCTTAAGAATTAGAGAATTTTCTTCACTTTCTATTTCTGAGCCCGTTTAGGGGGCATTGTTATTATCTTATTTTTAAAGATTTTTAAAGCATCTGGGTCAGGCACATTATCCTGGGTTCATGCCCTGATAACTTTGTTTCTTCTTCAAAATTGTGCTTCAAGGTTTCCATCTCTAATAGGTTGATTCTGGTAAATTATTTAATTTCTTGAGTATCATTTTTAATATTTCCTCACTGTGTTTTTAACGTCTGTAGGGTATGTAATGATGCATTCTTTAAAATTCCTTGTGTCAGTCATATTTTTCTTGATAAATCTCCTAGGAGCTTGTCAATTTTATTAATCCTTTAAAGAAGCAATTTTCTACTTTGTAACAATCTTTATTGTTTAACTATTTTAAGAGTTTCCATTGTCTCTTCTCTTATTTCTAATTTTTCTCTCCTTCTTCTTCTTGTTCAGTCCTCCATTGTGTCCAGCTCTTTGCAACCCCATGGACTGGAGCACACCAGGCTTCCCTGTGCACACTGTCTCCCAGAGTTCGTTCAAACTCATGTCCATTGAGTTGGTGGTGCCGTCCAACCTTCTCATCCTCTGTCGCCTCTTCTTCTCTTCCTTCCATCTTTCCCAGCATCCGGGTATTTTCCAATAAATTGGCTCTTTGCCTTAGGTGGTCAAAGTACTGGAGCTTCAGTTTCAGCATCATTCCTTCCAGTAAATATTCAGGATTGATTTCCCTTAGGATGGACAGGTTGGATCTCCTTGCAGTCCAGGGAGCTCTCAAGAGTCTTCTCTAGCACCGCAGTCCGAAAGTATCAGTTTTTCAGTGCTCAGCCCTCTTTATGGTCAAACTCTCACATCCGTGCATGGCTACTGGAAACCCACAGCTGTGACTGTATGGGCCTTTGTCAGCAGAGCAATGTCTCTGCTTTTTAACATGCTGTCTCAGTTGGTCATAGCTTTTCTTGCAAGGAACAAGCGTCTTTGAATTTCATGGCTGCACTCACCATCCACAGTGATTTTGGAGTCCAAGAAAGTAAAGTTTGTCATTGTTTCCATTTTTTCCCCATATTTGCCTTGAAGTGATGGAGCCAGATGCCATGATCTTAATTTTTTGAATGTTGAGCTTTAAACCAGCTTTTCCACTTTCCTCTTTCACTTTCATCAAGAGGCTGTTAGTTTCTCTTCGCTTTCTGCCAAAAGGGTGGTGTCATCTGTGTATCTGAGATCATTGATGTTGATGCTGAAATCTTGATTCCGGCTTGTGCTTTATCCTTCTCCTTACATTGTGTTTAATTGTATCTAGTTTCTTGAGGAGGAATTACACACTTTGTTCTTTTGAAGCAGTCATCGTAAGCTTACTGGGACTTTTCGTTGCCTGTTTGATTATATGTAACTTGCAGTTCGTCACCTCTGTGTGTCCTCTCGTGATGGGTGCAGAGTTGTGTAGTCTCACCTGTCCTTGTCCTTCTCCACTGGTTTCTAGAAGTGTGAGGCTTTGGATTAGGTGGCTGCCCTGACCCTGTCACTTCACGGCAAACAGAAGGTGAAAAGCGGAAGCCGTGACTGATTTTCTTTTCATGGGCTCCAAAATCGCTGTGGACCTTGACTGCAGCCATGAAATTAAAAGGCACTTGCTCCTTGGAGGAAAAGCTATGGCAAACCTACACAGCCTATTAAAAAGCAGAGATGTTACTTTGCCGAGAAGCGTCTGTATAATCAAAGCTACGGTTTTGCTAGTGGTAGTCGTGTACGGATGTAAAAGGTGGACCGTTAAGAAGGCTGAGCACTGGAGAATTGATGCTTTCAAATTATAGTGCTGGAGAAGATTCTTGAAAGTCCCTTGGACTATAAGGTGATCAAACCAGTCCATTCTAAAGGAAATCAGTCCTGAATATTCTGTGGACTGATGCTGAAGCTTCAGCACTTTGGCTGCCTGATGGGAAGAGCCAACTCACTGGAGAAGACCCTGATGCTGGGAAAGACTGAGAGCAAGGGGAGAAGGGGACGACAGAGGATGAGGTGGTTGGACGGCATCCCTGACTCAGTGGACATGATTTGAGCACGCTCCAGCAGATAGTGGAGGACAGGAGAGCCTGGTGGGCTATAGTCCATGGAGTGGCAGAGTCACACCTGGGCTCCCTAGAAATGGTCAATACCAGTAATTTGAAAGCTCCTGGAAATTGATAATTATAAACCTAATAGAAAAATCAGCACGTAACATGCACAGGGATTTTACCAAAAAAGAAATACAAGTTACCAATGAATGTGTGAAATGTTTCTCGATCTCATTAATAATCAAAGAGTGAAAATTATAATGATGGTAAAATAATCTATCACATAAAATTGGCAAAGATTAGAAAAAAGAAAGAAGTACCCAGAATGGTCAAGGATTAAGAGAAATGAATATTGTAATGTGTTGCTGATAGCTGCAAGCTTCCTGGGAGTTACGCAAAGTCTCTTAAGTGTCTGCGTGTTGAAGAGTCCAGCTGCCTAACCCTCCCGAACCTCCCGCTCTGCCCTGCCCGCCTGCAGGGGGCGCACAAACACAGTGAGCTGCTCCCCATGTGGCACCGGCACTCGCAGGACCCCCGCCGCCTGGGCTGCTGTCTTCCTTGTCAGGAGGAGGGGGACGCCAGGCAGACAGGCAGGCAGACAGCTGGCTGACGGGGTGGGCACTGAGCACGTGCTCGCGGGCCTGTGGTCCCTCACGCACCCTCACTCGCCGTGGCTCTGAGAAGCCTGGGCAAGAGGGGCTGGACGGCCCGCTTTTCAAAAAAAGGCAAGTGTTAAACTGAGCCCAGCACAGGGCCTGCCACAGTGCTAGCAGACTCAACAGCCATGGAGACATTGTGAGTGATGACGCTGGGATTCACCGCTGTTCACTCACCATCTCCCCAAAATGCAGCCAGACTGAGGACCTTAGAGGCGAGGTGAACCAGATGTGCTAGGAATACGTTTCCCTCGTCATAAATAAGTGGGTATAGAAAATGAAAAAGAGGGAAAGGATGTTTGATGATTAGGTACACCTGAACACCAAAACAAACAGAGAAGCTTATAGGTGGATTTCCTTGAATATAGATGAGTATTTCCCAAGTGAAATGCGTGAGTTCCAAGAACACATTAGAAATGATGATCAGATAAGATTTACCCTCCATAGGCAAGAGCGATTCACCATCAGAACATCTGTCAGTGTAACTCACTACATTAATGGACTAAGAAAATCTATGTGATGATTTCAGTAGATTCAGAAATAGCCCTTGTTGGAGCTCGACATTTTTTCATGATAAAAATTCCTAGGCAAACCAGAACATGGTACAGAAGAGGACGGGGAAATCCATCTGTGGCACAAACGCTCCTGTTGAGTTCCAGGTGTCGTTGTGTCTCATCTCACCATGGTGATGTTTGTATTTTATAAAACATTTGATAATCATTAGGAAAAGAACCCAAGTCATGAGCCTTATAGACGGTGACCAAGTTCTCATGTCACCTGCCGGCTCAGGACATTTTGTGAACAGTCATAAAAAAACTAAAAGTGGGCCTTTCTGGAGGTTATGAGTTCAGAGCACAAAACAGGGAGGAAATGGTCGAAAAGCCAAACAGAACCAATGCCTGATGTCTTTACTGAGTGATGTCATTCGAGTGATGTCATGCGAGTGATGTCATGCGAGTGATGTCATGCGAGTGATGTCAGTGTTCTCTTTGTTCCAGTCCCTCCATGGCTTCGCTCTGGTGGTGAGCGCGGAAGGGATGATCTTCTACGCATCAGCCACGATTGTGGACTACCTGGGCTTCCACCAGGTGAGCACAGCGCCCCGTCTGCTGCGGTTCGGTCCCGTCTGCGGCTCGGTCCGCTGCCTTGAGGGCATGCCCTGCCTTCAAGGTGTGTGTGTGCTTAGCTGCTCAGTCATGTCTGACTGCGCCCCTGTGGACTGCCGCCCATCAGACTCCTGTGTGTGGAGTTCTCCAGGCAAGAGTGAGTACTGGAGTGGACTGCCATTCCTTCCCAACCCAGGGCTCAAACCCGGGTCTCCTGCATTGCAGGCGGATTTTTATTGTCTGAGCCACCAAGGACCTTGAACTTTTAAACTTGAAGGTTTAAAACGTCTCTAAAATCAAACTTTTTCTTTTTTTTTAAATCACCGACCTTTTGTCAGATGAGGTTTTGCACACCTGGCTTTGTCTGGGGCTCAGGGTCACGACAAGAGGCCTGCCGGGGTCCTGGTGTCCCTAGTCTCACAGCAGCGACCTCTGCGCCTGCAGCCTTGCCTCTGCACTCCTCGCAGCGAGAGGCTGGTCAGGGCCAGGCAGGGCCCGTCCGGAGCCGCACTTCAGCGCCTCACACCCCGGATGGGGCGTGCAGCCAGGGTGCGGCGGGCTCCAGAGTCACTCTTGCTGGTGTGCAGACAGCTCAGCCGGAATGTTGCCCCAGGTCAGCACAGCCTGGACGATTCCAGACCTCAGGGCAGAGCGGGATGGAGTCCATCCAGCCCTGGGTCCAGGCAGGTGGCTCAGTGAGAAGCCCCAGGAAAGGAAGTGGGACCTGGCTTGGCCTCTGGTAGGGAAAAGTCTCATGAGCGATCCCAGCCCAGAGTCAAACGCTGGTGAAACCTCCTGGCTCTGCAACTTGGGTGGCTGGGGTCTGAGGACAAGCTGGGCACAAGTGTGGCTGCCCCTCCCCCCAAAAAACCACTTGCCTCCCCCTCAGCCCTCTGCAGGGAGTTCACAGCACAGGAAGCCACCAACGGCCAGCCCTGGCACCTTCCCTGAGGAATTCAAGATAAAAACAGGTGGATTTAAGAGAGAATAAGACAGAACCTGGAAAAACCCAGAATACAGTGTGTGCTCAGGGCTTCATCCGGGGGCAGAACGTGCAGGGATTCCAGCACTTGACTGCAGAGAATGACTGTGAGCTTAAGGACGCAGGGTGAGCCAGAGGCGCAGGCGCAGTGGGTGGAGGGCAGCGGGGCTGAGCCCGGCCTGCAGCGCATTTGAGACCCTCTCTCTGGCAAGGCCACGGTGGCCCCTGGGAGGTGGACAGTCCACCAAGGGGCCCGCCCGCTGGCGTGCTTGCTGGAGGCTGGAGACCACCCCTCGGAGCCGGAGCACCTCTGCGGGCCAGGTCAAACATTCGCAGCACCCGAGTCAGAGGCCAGTGAGGAAAGAGATGGGGGCCAAGACGTGCAGTTAATACCGAAAATCTTCCCAATGGGCCAGAGGCCAAGGCCGCCGGCTGGGAGTTGGGGGAGAAGCCGGAAGTCGGGCTGCCTGTGGGCATCCGTCTCCAACCCTTAGACGCCGGCATCCCCCGCACGCTGCCAGACGGGCCTCCAGGCACACGCTCAGCGCTCTCCACCTGCTGGCATCCTGCGGGGCCTCCTTCCATGGTAGCTCCGCAGAGGCCGCGCCCACGAGGCCGGGCCCCTCTCCTCACCCGCCAGGGCGGAGCCAGGCCGTGGGCCCGACGTTCGAGCCCCAAGTAATGAAGCCTTCTTCGCGCCCCTGGGCGTTGTGTGCAGCACCTGGATGTAGAAAGATGTGATGCGGTCGCCTGTGCCCGCTGAGGATTTCTTTCTTTTTTTGCCCAAATCGCTCTTGCCTGAGCTGCTCTGTAAATTCTTGGGACACCCACACCACCTGCCTTTGGCTGTGTAATTCGAAGGTCCCACCCCAGGGGTTGGGTTTCTGTGGGAAACGCAGGTGCCTTGTAGAGACCTGATTCCGGGTCTGAACTTGCTAATTGGAGCTTTTGTTTTCTTGGAACTTGGTTATTTCCTCTGAAGTGTTAGAAGTTAAAAAAAAAAAGTTTTGCCTTTTGTTATAAGGAAATTGTTTCCAAGTGCCATTAAACCAGGCGGTGCCTCTAGTTCATGTGAAACATTTCATGAACATATTGGACCAGCCCTATGCTACCACTGTCAGCTTCTCGGGCAAAATGCTGTACAAAAAGTCGGGAACCAGCCGTTTCCTGTGGCAACCTGAGCGCCTCGGTTCAGTATCTTGCGTTTCAGTGCTCTTTGAGATGAACAAATAGGCTTTAGATGTATATTTTAGTTGCCCTTGCCTTTGCTGCTACAAGATGTTGTCCGTTCTCTCGAGGTCAGCAGTGGGAGCGTCTCATCCCCAGGTGAATCAGGACGGATGTGAGGGCCTGTGGCAGGAAGCAGTTAAGGGCCCACGGGCATGGAGAGCGGATATGTGCTCTCTCTGCACAAAAGGCAAAGATGGTCACTACTGGAATGAGCTGTTTGTGAAAATGGCTGTGCTTTCATCCTCGACTCTGCGGAGGGTGGTTTGGAGCCGAGATGAGAGGCTCTGACCAGACCAGAGCGGGCTTGTTCTGTGCTCTGTGAACAGCTGACACGCCACTCTCCCCTGCTTCTCAGATCCCCCACCATTTATTCTTCTTGACCTCGTTTGTAGGAATCAAACCCTAGACATTAGGAAAGATGAAGGGAAGCCAGGCTGACTGCCGCGATCTCAGTTTTCTCATCCCAGAAAGTCTCGACATTTAAGTGTGGGTGTGTTAGTTCTTCATTTGTGTCCAACTGTTTATGACTCCATGCGCAGTAATCCTCCAGGCTTCTCTGTCTGACACCTTCTGCTCTAGCCTAGCCCTAACCCTAACTCCTCTCTGTCTAGCTCGAGCCGGATCTGCGATGCCTCCTCCGGATCTGCTTGTCCTCCTCCAAGTCGATTCCTCCTGTGTCAGTTAAGCCGCAGGCCGGCCCTTTGCATCCCTGCGTGGATTCTCTGAGGTGTGCGGAGACGATAAATGGAGCAGCAGGGTGCCCCTGGGGCTCTGCTGAAACTCACCAGGGAACATGTGGGTCACAGTGCCTACCTATTAGTTTACAGTGAGAAATATCCAGTGCTCAGACATCAGCACAGTTTTTTCCCTTTAATCAAAACCATGGAGGGGAAAATGCCTACCATCAAAAAGGGATGAAAAAACACCAAATTCCTAGTAATGAGTCAAGCAAATCATACGTAGTACTTCCACTCAGAAAATATAAAGAAATTTAAAGATCCAGAGCATCGAAGAATTGATGCTTTCTAATCGTGGTGTTGGAGAAGACTCTTGAGAGTCCCTTGGACTGCAAGGAGATCCAACCAGTCAGTCCTAAAGGAAATCAGTCCCGAGTATTCATTGGAAGGACTGATGCTGAAGCTGAAGCTCCAATACTTTGGCCACTACATGCAAAGAGCTGACTCATTGTAAAAGACCCTAATGCTGGGGAAGATTGAAGGCAGGAGGAGAGGGGGGACAGAGGATGAGATGGTTGAATGGCATCACCGACTCAATGCACATGAGTTTGAGCAAGCTCCAGGAGACAGTGATGGACAGGGAGGCCTGGTGTGCTACAGGCCATGGGGTCGCAAAGAGTCGGGCATGACTTAGCAACTGAACTACAAGAAAATGGAAAGATGTGCTGTGACTGGAGGACTTAATATTATCATAAAGGTGACTGATCAAGTCATAGAATAACTGGCATCCCTGGTGGCTCAGTGGCAAAAAGTCCACCTGCCAATGCAGGAGACACAGGTCCAATCCCTGGTTAGGAAGATCCCTGAAGAAGGGAATGGCAACCCAGTCCAGTATTCTTGCTTGAGGGATCCCATGGACAGAGGAGCCTGGCGGGCTGCAGTCCATGGTGTCGCTAAGAGTCGGGCACAGCTTAGCGACTTAACAGCAACAAAGGACAAACGCTGTACTGCTTTTCTGGGAGGAAACTGGACGAGCCGACTGGAAATGCAGAGAAGCCCAGCACCATGGGGGAGAGCACTGACGATCACACAGGCCCAGACACAGCACTTCATGTCCAGCTCAGTGGCTGAGGCCAGTGGGGTCAGCGCAAAAGACACACGGCCTCAAAACACAGCGGAGGTTCACAGCAGATTTGGGTTCACAGTGAAGCCGATGTTGCCAGGGGTGGGCAGGTGCTGGTCTTGTCAGTAAATGGCGCCTCATGGACTGGATCCTCTTGAGAAAAATGAATCTTGACACCTACCTCACACCATGCAGAGTCAGTGGTAGATGGTGGAAGTTTCTAGAAGATGACAGGGCAGAGTCAGGAGGTATCTGAGGAACAGACAGACAGAGAGACAGAAGCCCTAACGCCCTGACCTGAGGAGAGACCGACAGATCTGGCTGTGTCAGACCCACGAGGAGCGCAGCAGGCCCAGGAGTGCGGAAGACGCCCGCCAAGGCGGCCCCCCACGGCAGGACGCCCGTCCGGGAGGGTGCAGAAGGCGACCCTGTGAGATTCGAGAATGACCGCAGCAGGCAGTGTGTGCGCATCCGTTCATCTGAAAACCAACAGATCTGTGGGAAGGCGCTCCGCTTCATGAGGCCTCCTGGTGTGCCGATTAAACGTTAAACAGAAACCGTGCCGCGGGGACGCGGGGCTCACAGCGAACGTGGAGCGCCTGGGCTTGCCCGGGTGGGGCAGCTGTGCTCACAGGCTCACCCTGGCGGCTGGCGGCGAGCTCCGCTGTGGCTGAGGCCCTGTCCACCCCGCGGCCCACATTCCCGTCCGGGGTGCAGGCCCAGCAGAACAGCCCTGGAAGACACAGCAGCCGTGCAGGCGAGAGGCCCGGACGGCGGCAGGGAGGGACTCCCCAGCGGCGGCAGGTCTCACAGCAGAGCCACACAGCGGAGGGGCTGAACCACTGACTGCTCCACGCACCGGGGCCTCCGTGCGATGACGCAGAGGGCACAGGGCTCCACCCGAGAGCAGAGCCAGCCTGGGCTGCAGGCTCTGTGCCGCAGGCGCCCCCGCAGAGGGCAGAGGGGAGGGTCCTCAGTCCTGACTGGGTGGGGAAGCTGCGTGACTGTCATGTGGGCACGTTTCACATTCTGCGTTACGCCTGCATCACGAAACTGCATGAGGAGAGCTTCACAATGGGACATGCCCTTCTGACCCTAGAGCCTCCAAGTGAGGGGGCTTCCAAGTGAGGGGGCCTCCAGGTGAGGGTGACTTCAGGTGAGGGGGGGCCTCCAGGTGAGGGGGGCCTGCAGGTGAGGGGGCCTGCAGGTGAGGGGAGCCTCCAAGTGAGGGATGACTTCAGGTGAGGGGGCCTGCAGGTGAGGGGAGCCTCCAGGTGTGGGTCCTCAGTCCTGACTGGGTGGGGAAGCTGCGTGACTGTCATGTGGGCACGTTTCACATTCTGCGTTACGCCTGCATCACGAAACTGCATGAGGAGAGCTTCACAATGGGACATGCCCTTCTGACCCTAGAGCCTCCAAGTGAGGGGGCTTCCAAGTGAGGGGGCCTCCAGGTGAGGGTGACTTCAGGTGAGGGGGGGCCTCCAGGTGAGGGGGGCCTGCAGGTGAGGGGGCCTGCAGGTGAGGGGAGCCTCCAAGTGAGGGATGACTTCAGGTGAGGGGGCCTGCAGGTGAGGGGAGCCTCCAGGTGAGGGGGCCTGCAGGTGAGGGATGACTTCAGGTGAAGGGGGGCCTCCAGGTGAGGGGAGCCTCCAGGTGAGGGGGGGTCCTCCAGGCAAGGGGAGCCTCCAGGCAAGGGGAGCCTCCAGGCGGGCACCATCTTTCCTCGGGCTCCTCCTGTAACTGTGGCCCCTGAATGTCAAACAGGTAATCCCAGGAAGGCAAAAAATGAGTGTGATTGTAACTCAAAGGCTAAACTCTAATCATGTGCGCACACTCCCCCCACAGCCTAAGACGCAGGTTTCACAGAAAGGAGCAGACGCTGAGGCCAGAAGAGCTGTGGTCCCTGGCCAGTGCTGCCCAGGCCTCTGGCAGGAATGAGGGCCACTCACAGGGGACAGGGCACACCAGACCTTCCCTCCTGCTGACACCTGCAGCACCTTCTGATTCTCACGCACCTGGAGGCCCCCTCACCTGGAGGCCCCCCTCATCTGGAGGACCCTCCTCACCTAGAGGCCCCCTCACCTGGAAGCCCCCCTCACCTGGAGGCCCCTCCTCACTTGGAAGCTCCCCTCACCTGGAGGCCCCCTCACCTGGAGGCCCCCCTCATCTGGAGGCCCCTCCTCACCTGGAGTCTCCCCTCACCTGGAGCACCCCCTCACATGGAGGCTCTTCCTCCACCTGTGGCCCCCCCATCCACTCTGAGTAAGGTTGTCTATTACCTCGTAAGAAGGTAACCTCATTTGTGAAGCCTTGATCCTCAGGAACTTTTCCTCCGTCTGGTTTTCACAGTAACCCAGTTGAGAACCATCTGAAACTCAGCAGTGGGCCAGTTGAAGGGGCCGAGGGGCTTTTGCGGGTTGGGGGTCCCAGGGGTTAATGAGCAGTGCCATTCAGTTCAGATGGGTGTTTGTTGACACTCTGGATGTTTTTGCCAACAATACTGACAGTCGAGTCCACTGAGGTCTGCCTTCAAAGCCCGAGGCAGGGCCTTGGTGCCCCAGGCTGTGGGGTCCCAGCGTGGACCTGGGCAGTGGGGCAGCCCCTGCACTCAGGGTCTGAGCAGGTGGGGGGACCCAGGACTAAGAGAGAGGGTTGTGGGTCGGAGGGTCCTTGCAACATCTTGCCGGGGCAGCAGTCAGGTCTGGGGACCCCAGCCCAGCCCCGTCTCACCATACAGGTGTGTTGCCCTAATTAACTTTGAATCCGAGTGTAACAAAGAGGCTAGAAGGTGACCAGACATAAGTACACAGCTTGATGCAGTTGGAGTCAGCTTTGAGCAGTGGGAATCTTGATCCCAAATGAAGTTTGGTCTCTGAGCCCCTGATCTGCCCCTGGAGGCACCACCTGGCCTGGGGGACACTTTATGGGCTGAACGCCTGGTGTCCAGGCAGTGTTGGTTGCCTCCTGTTGGGAGGGACTTCCTCTTCACGGGTATGACTTTCCTTTGACAGATGGATGAGATGTTTTTGTGGTCATTAACCCTGGAAAACAGTCTGGACATTCCCTCTGGTAAGGCTAAAATGACTGTCTCATGTTCCAGACGGACGTGATGCACCAGAGCATCTATGACTACATCCACGTGGACGACCGCCGGGACTTCTGCCGGCAGCTGCACTGGGCCATGGACCCTCCCCAGGCAGGGTGCGGGCAGCCCCTGCTCTCGGAGACAGGTGGGTCCTGGGGGCCCTGGTCTGATGCAGACTTGGAGGCTCCTGAGATGCATGGACGCCTCCGCAGGGGTTGCCCCTTTCCCCCTCCTCCCGGTGAAGCACCGTCGACGCCCCTTCCTCCTCGGAGACCTCCTCCTGCGCGCCCCCACCCCTTCTCAGGCGGCTTCCCCAGACGGTGCTCCGGCTCCCAGGGCACCGTGTCTCCTGCCCTGTAGGGCGTGAGGCCCAGAAGCAGGGACCCTGTCTCTAGTTTTGCAAACTCCTCCTCCGATGCACATCTTCTAGGAAATTCTCTCCGCCTGCCTAAGATTCGCCTGAAACAGTCTCCCAGATGTTGCTGTCTGTTCGGGGATGTTGCCCGCTGTGGGCAGGACCCCCGAGGTGTCTCAGATCTGTGGCCCCTGCCCACTGGGCATGCCAGGCAGGCACCAGGTCCCTGAGATGGCAGAGCAGATGAGAGCTCGGGGGACAGGGCGAGTGGCTGCCCCGGGGGTGTGGTGCAGGGAGACGGGGTCCTGGGTCTACCACACATTCCCCACAGCGGTCAGGAACTCCGGGAGTTTCCAGCACGCCTTCACACGGCAGCGTGGGTCGCCTCCTACAGGTAGAGAAGACGCAGTGCCAGGCGCCAACCAGCTTTACAAGCTCAGAGCAAAAGCCCGAGCTAACGGACACTTACGAGGGGCAGGGAGCGGGTGCTCCGGGAGGGAGGCCTGTGCGTTGCGTGCCAACAGCTGCTGTTGGCACCAGGACTTGCTGACCAGGGTGTTTCCGCTTTCTCCTTGGTCCCTGCCGTCTGTGCCCAGGAGAGGATGCTGTCCTGGGGAGGCTGCTCCGGGCCCAGGATGGGGGTGCAGACCCGCCCACCGAGTACTCGGCCTTCCTGACACGCTGCTTCGTCTGCCGTGTGCGCTGCCTGCTGGACAGCACCTCAGGCTTCCTGGTGAGTGAGAGGGTGCAGGGTGGCACCTGGGGGGTCCTGGTGAGTGAGAAGGTGCAGGACGGCACCTCAGGCTTCCCGGTGAGTGAGAGGGTTCAGGGTGGCACCTGGGGGCTCCTGGTGAGTGAGTGGGTGCAGGGTGGCACCTCGGGGCTCCTGGTGAGTGAGAGGGTTCAGGGTGGCACCTGGGGGCTCCTGGTGAGTGGGTGCAAGGTGGTACCTCGGGACTCCTGGTGAGTGGGAGGGTGGAGATGACACCTCGGGGCTCCTGGTGAGTGAGAGGGGGCAGGGTGGCACCTGGGGGGTCCTGGTGAGTGAGTGGGTGGGGATAGCACCTGGGGGCTTCCTGGTGAGTGAGAGGGGGCAGGGTGGCACCTCAGGGCTCCTGGTGAGTGGGAGGGTGTAGAGTGGCACCTCGGGGCTCCTGGTGAGTGGGAAGGTGGAGATGGCACCTCAGGGCTCCTGGTGAGTGGGAGGGTGTAGAGTGGCACCTCGGGGCTCCTGGTGAGTGAGAGGGTGCAGGATGGCACCTGGGGGCTCCTGGTGAGTGGGAGGGTGCAGGGTCAGTGCTGCGTGAGTCCAGGCCTGGGCCTGGCATGGGGCTCCAAGGTCCATGGGAGCAGTTGGCGAAGCAAGGGGTGGGATTTGGATGCCTCGGGAGTCTGGCCTCGATGGGCAGGGCTGAGTTACGGCAGGCTAGTGAGGACGAGGCACATCTGCAGGGCTGACACCCCTGCCGCTGCCCATCCTTTCTTCAGTTGCTCAGCTGGTTGTCCAGAAGGCCTTTTGTTCTGATCAGGCTTGGTTTTTGGTTTTGTGGAGACTAAGAAGGCTTTTCTCCACATGGATGTAGATAGCTTCCACCTAACGCCGAGGCAGAGGATGGAACCTAGGCTGAAGTGAGGCCAGTCTCATCATAGAGGGTCTCGTCATATCTCACCACAGGCTGGCTGCTGCGTGTGCAGGGAAGGGCTCTGGAGTGGGGACTGAGGCTCCAAGTACGGGGGGGTGGGCAGCTTGGGTCCCGGGCTCGCTCCAGCCCCACTGCCTGCGTTCAGCCTGCTCACACCCAGCAGGGCGGGCTGCCCCCGAGAGCCCTTGTCAAAACCTCAGGACATGCAGGTGATGTTGGGTTTTTAGCTCTAAGTCAGCCGTGGTGGGAATTTTCACACCAAAGAAACTGTCTGGTGCCACAGATCAGGGCTACTCCCCAAAGCTGGATGTGAGGTGCCCAGCACGGCCGGGACGCTTCACACCAAGCTCGTAGCCAGCACACGTGGGGGCTTTCAGGCATTTGTTCACCCCATAAATTCATGTACAGATGGAGAGATGGAAAGATGGGTGGGTGGATGGAGGGAGGGCCAGATGGGGGGATGGAGGGAGAGGCTGACTGACAAGTGAGGGGCAAGAAGCGCGTGCAGCGTTATTCGTCCACACAGGGCAGGGCACCCTGAAGCATGCGGCTCACTCAGTCACAGCTAGCTTCCCATCGCAGAGAGCGCCTTCGTTTTCTTATCACACACTCCAGAGTTGCTATCTGGCTTTTGAACTCACACCAAATGGTCACAGGCATCCAAGTCTATGCCCTAACCACTAATGCTGAAAGAACTAAAGTTAAAGGGTTCTATGATGACCTACAAGGCCTTCTAGAGCTAACACCAAAAAGAGATGTCCTTTTCATCACTGGGGGCTGGAATGCAAAAATAAGAAGTCAAAAGATACCCAGAGTAACATGCAGGTTTGGCCTAGGAATATAAAATGAAGCAGGGCAAAGGCTAACAGAGTTTTGCTAAGAGAACACACTGGTCATAACAAACACCCTCTTCTAACAACGCAAGAGAAGACTCTACACATGGACATCACCAGATGGTCAATACCGAAATCAGATTGACTATATTCTTTGCAGCCAAAGATGGAGAAGCTCTATACAGTCAGCAAAAACAAGACTGTGGCTGACTGTGGCTCAGACCATGAAGTCCTTCTTGCCAAATTCAGACTTAAATTGAAGAAAGCAGGGAAACCTCTAGACCATTCAGGTATGACCTAAATCAAATCCCTTATGATTATGCGGTGGAAGTCACAAATAGATTACAGAGATTAGAGCTGATAGAGTGCCTGAAGAACTATGGATGGAGGTTCATAACACTGTATAGGAGGCAGTGATCAAGACCATCCCCAAAAAATGAAATGCAAAAAGGCAAAATGGTTGTCTGAGGAGGCCTTACAAATAGCTGAGAAAAGAAGAGAAGCAAAACGCAAGGAGAAAAAGAAAGATGTAAGCATCTGATTGCAGAGTTCCAAAGAATAGCATGGAGAGATAAGAAAGCCTTCCTCAGCGATCAATGCAAAGAAATAGAGGAAAACAATAAAATGCGAAAGACTAGAGATCTCTCAAGAAAATTAGGGATACCAAGGGAATATTTCATGCAAAGATGGGCTCAATAAAGGACAGAAACGATATGGACCTAACAGAAGCAGAAGATATTAAGAAGAGGTGGCAAGAATACACAGAAGAACTGTACAAAAAAGATTTTCATGACCAAGAAAATCACAATGGTGTGATCACTCACTTACAGCCAGACATCCTGGAATGTGAAGTCAAGCGGGCCTTAGGAAGCATCACTACGAACAAAGCTAGTGGAGGTGATGGAATTCCAGTTGAGCTATTTCATATCCTGAAAGATAATGCTGTGAAAGTGCTGCACTCAATATGCCAGCACATTTGGAAAACTCAGCAGTGGCCACAGGACTGGAAAAGGTCAGTTTTCATTCTAATCCCAAAGAAAGGCAATGCCAAAGAATGCTCAAACTACCACACAATTGCACTCATCTCACATACTAGTAAAGTAATGCTCAAAATTCTCCAAGCCAAGCTTCAACAATACGTGAACCATGAACTTCCAGATGTTCAAGCTAGATTTAGAAAAGGCAGAGGAACCAGAGATCAAATTGCCAACATCCATTGGATCATCAAAATAGCAGGAGAGTTCCAGAAAAACATCTACTTCTGCTTTATTGACTTTGCCAAAGCCTTTGACTGTGTGTATCACAACGAATGGTGGAAATTTCTGAAAGAGATGGGAAAACCAGACCACCTCACCTGCCTCCCGAGAAATCTGTATGCAGGTCAGGAAGCAACAGTTAAAACTGGACATGAAACAATGGACTGGTTCCAAATTGAGAAAGGGGTATAACAAGGCTGTATATTGTCATCCTGCTTAATTAACTTATATGCAAAGCACATCATGCCTAATGTTGGGGTGGATGAAGCACAAGCTGGAATCAAGATTGCTGGGAGAAATACCAGTAACTTCAGATATGCAGATGACACCACCCTGATGGCAGAAGGAGAAGAGAAACTGAAGAGCCTCTTGATGAAAAGTGAAAGAAGAAAGTGAAAAAACTGACTTAAAAGTCAACATTCAAAAAAATGGAGATTATGGCATCTGGTCCCATCACTTCATGGCAAATACATGGGGAATCAGTGGAAACAGTGACAGACTTTATTTTTCTGGGCTCCAAAATCACTGCAGATGGTGACTTCAGCCATGAAATTAAAAGACACTTGCTCAATGGAATAAAAGCTATGACCAATCTAGATAGCATATTAAAAAGCAGAAACATTACTTTGCCAACAAAGGTCCATCTAGTCAAAGCTATGGTTTTTCCAGTAGTCATGTATGGATGTGAGAGTTGGACTGTAAAGAAAGCTGAACACTGAAGAATTGATGCTTTTGAAATGTGGTGTCGGAGAAGACTCTTGAGAGTCCCTTGGACTGCTAGGAGATCAAACCAGTCAACCCTAAAGGTAATCAAGCCCTAATATTCATTGGAAGGACTGATGCTGAAGCTGAAGCTTCAATACTTTGGCCACCTGATCCAAAGAGCTAACTCACTGGAGAAGACCTTGATGTTGGGAAAGATTGAAGGCGGGAAGAGAAGGGGACAACGGAGGATGAGATGGTTTGATGGCATCACTGACTCAGTGGACAGGAGTCTGAGCAAACTCCAGGAGACAATGGACAGGAAAACCTGGTGTGCTGCAGTCCATGGAATCACCGAATCGGACAGGACTGAGCGACTGAGCTGACTAACTGAACTCGTATGCTCTAGATCAGGAAGGTCCAGTTGTCCCTGAGTTTATTGCCGTGAGTGAATGGCGTTTGGGGAATGGAGGGCATGGGGCCAGTACTTAGAGGTAGCTGGCTCCAGCACGCCCTCCCAGGGGGCTGCCTGGTGACTCCGGCCGAGTCCAGGGACGTTCACACACCTGAGTGAGGACTCATGCCCATGAGTGCACACACGGGAACACGCTGGAAGTTTAGAGAAAGTTACAGGGAAGCCCCGCACGATTCAAAAGCAGTGGGGCGCGCCTGACCCCAGGGGCCAGCATGGAAGACGCGTTGGTTTCCGTCCTTGGGAATGTGCGTTCCGAAGCCTTTGGCTGTTGACCAGTCAGCCTGACTAATTTACCCTGTGATTGTGCCTTCGTTTCTGTCTTTGAAATGGCAGACGATGCAGTTTCAAGGACGACTGAAGTTCCTCTTCGGACAGAATAGGCGAGCACCCTCGGGCGTGGCCCTGCCCCCGCGGTTGGCCCTGTTCTGCGTGGCGGCCCCTCTGGCCCTGCCCCCCGGCGTGGAGGTGAGGATGAAGACCGTGTACCTGAGGGCGAAGCACAGGGCGGACGTCCTGGCCTCGACCGACGCAAGGTGAGTAGAGGCCCCGGCAGCCAAACCCGTCCTCGTTACTGCTGGGTCACACGCCATGTCGCACACGTGCATTTTCTGTCTGTTCTCACTTCATTTCCAGCAGGGAATATGATTTAAAAAAAAAAAAGTTTGCTGTTTTTAAAGCTGCTACATCATAGGAGAAGCAGCTATTAGAAAAAAGAAAGCCTGTCACTAGTATTTGTCAGCCGTGGCAGCGAACACGTCTACCTGCCTCTCGTCATTCCCCAACCCTCCACTCAGAGCCTCGGAGGCAGTGCCAGGGCCCTGGTCCCCACGGGCGTGCCCCTGTGAGCCTGGAGCTGATGGAGGGGACAGTTGGAGGCTGCAGCCTCGCCCCCACGCCCGTAGTTGGATGGTATATCACCAACTCAGTGTACATAAGTTTGAGCAAGCTCCGGGAGTTGGTGATGGACACGGAGGTCTGGGGTGCTGCAGTCCATAGGGTTGCAAAGAGTCAGACAGGACTGAGCAACTGAACTGACTGATCGCTTCTCCAGGAGGCGTGCTGTCCCCTGGTGGCCACACGGGGAAGCGCAGGTGGGCCAGCCTCCACGGCAGGTGTGGACTCCTGGACCACCTGCCGCTGCCTCCGGATGGAGTGGACGCCTGGACGTCCCTGGGAGGGCTGGCGAGGGTCTTCACGGTGAGGCTAGGACACTGTACAGAGGGGGACTGTGGAGCGAACCCTAGACACATGTGAACATCATTAAAACTCAGGGAGGTCATCAGAGGTCATCAGGCTGGGCGCCCTGTGTTAACACAGCAACTCCTTGTCGCTCTCGGTTTCACACGAGACGGTGCGTGTATGTGGACGCAGTCCTCTCCGTCGGGCCCCCTCTCTCCCCCACTGTGTCCAGAAGTCCATTCTCTGTGTCTGCGTCTCCACGCCTGCCCTGCAGATAGGTCCCTCAGTACCATTTTGCTAGATTACCCATATATGCGCTAGTATATGGTATTTGTTTTCCTCGGTCTGGCTCACTTCACTGTGTAACAAGCCCCAGGTTCGGCGGGGCAGCGGAGGGGATATATGTGTAATATGGCGATTCACACTGTTGTGTGACGGAGCCAACACTGTAAAAAGTTTAAAAATAAAGAAAAAAGCAGGAAGAGAGGAAGAGCCTCCAACATTTTGGGAAAGAAGCTTCTGTTGCCTTCCGGGTTTTCTGGGGCCGAATTCTGCCCTGAGCTGAGCTCCTTGCTGGAGCACCTCCTCCCGCCCACTCCCCTCTGAGCTCAGAGGCCGTGAGGGGTGAGCTCGGGGAGTGGATGGGGCATCGTGCTCGCTGGACCAGTTCAGGTCCTTTACGATTCTTCTGAAAGGGGCCTTTGTGACAGAGCCTCGCTCCTGAGTGTTCGTGGGTTCTATGTGCTAGCCGCATGCTCTCCTCCTCTCTCCCGTCTCCGCTGTGCCTCTGGGTCCATCTCCTCCTCTGTCTCCATCTCCTCCTCTCTCCCGTCTCTGCTGTGCCTCTGTCTCCGTCTCCTCCTCTCTCCCGTCTCTTCCTCTGTCCTGTCTCAGCTCCTGCAGAGACACCCATGAAATGGAGAGTCAGGGCCACTGCAGGGCAGGAAGCTCTGGCTGTGCGGCCCGCTGGCCAGGGTTTGAATCCCACTCCTGCACCTGCTGTGGGGCAGCTTCAGGCAAGTCGCTTAACACTTCAGAGTCTCGTCTTTTTCTCTGGAAATGTGAGCAGAATATGATCTGCGGGATAAGTCGCAAGTTGCCTTAGGGTCTATGATTGTAAGTTCTATGAGACACAGGGCTGCGTGTGTGTGTGTGTGTGTGTGTGTGTGTGTTTGTGCACGCTGCCCTGGGCAGTGAGTCTTCAGTGTCACTAACTCAGCGCTCACAGTGCCTTTGTAAACCACTGCAGGTAACTAGCACCGGTCACAGGGGTCTGTGTCTTCATTCTGACCGTCCAGAAGAAGGCAGGCACGCCGACGCCCATTCGGGCAGCCACACATGTCTGCTTTCTGAGGCAGACCCGTCAGTGCTTCACTAGCCGGAAAAGTGATGTGAACCGGGATCTCCAGCAGACCTGTAACTGACAGAAGGCTTTCCAGTCTCTACAGACTTTCACACGGGGAGTTGCTGTATCTTATGCTCTTGGGTGGCAGCGACACCGTCATGTAATCGCTACCCTCAACACACATTTAATCCGCTGTTGCTTTGCTCTCTTCTGTCCTTTGCAGAGCAAAAGCTGCCTCACGTCTCTGCGAATCAGAATTGCTCGGAAACCCCAATTACTCAGCAGGTACTCCTCACAGTTCTCTTGGCCACCTTTTCAAGGCGTGAAATGAGCGAATCCCTGGAGGCGGGCGGGGGCTCGATGCTGTCTGGAGCACGGGGTGGGCGGGCAGAGCCGGCTCTCAGGGTCGGTCACCTTGCGGAAGGTGAGTGTCCACCCGCTCCAGGCTCTGCTCAGCCTCACTTTCCCGAATCCGACAGGGAGAAGCAGCGGAGAAAACGGCCTCTCCTCACTCAGGACGCCAGAGGACGCCTGCCACTGGGGCCGGGTCACGGCCCGGGGCCCCTGCCTGTGCCGCCGGGGCGGCCCTGACCTCATCCTTGACCTCGAGGGCGCCGCAGGGTAAGTGACTGAGTCACGGGGTCCGCGGCACTCACCCTCAGCAACTGAGCCTCCCTGGGTGGGACGGGGGCACACAGGGCACCCACAGCTGCTCCTCGCCCTGGAGGTCGTCCTCGCTGCATGGGGACTGGGCCAGGGACACTGGATCCCCAGCCTCTGTCCTCACTTTCGCTCAGACTCCCTCTCCCCTCGCTCCCAACCTCCGGGTGCTGGGGGACTGTGAAAGGGGCCCTTCGGGAAGGGAGGGGGCTGGCCTGGGGTCCCGGGGCTGCGGGTGGCGCCCACCCAATCCAGGGTTGCCCCTGTGGCCTGTCCTGTCTGACGGGCATCCCTTCCCGCAGGGCCGGGGAAGGAGAGGAGCTCGGGGGGCTCCCGCGGGATGCACCCCCATACAGTTGCTGCCTGGAGCCCCTGGGCCCTGTGAAGCACCTGGACTGGGCGGCCGGGAGGCACGGTCAGGACGGCGTCAGTGGCAAGCTGAAGCTGGAGCCTGGCAAGGCCGACCCATTCCCTGCCGCCCCAGCCCGCGGCGCCTGCCTGCCCTACCCGGGTGCGCAGGGTGCCGTCCACTCCCTCCGGAGCTCACCAAGCTCGCACCTGCCCAGGCCACCCCCTGGGGCCTGCGCTGGCCGGACCAGCAGAGTGCTGCGGGACGGGCACCAGGGCCTGGTGCCACCCCCCACCCCCAGCCCCTTCCCCCAGGGGGGCCTGGACAGCAGGGGCCCTCGGCTGGCAGTCCAGCGTCTCCCGGTGGGCAGCCATCCCGCTGAGGACAAGCTGCGAGGCCTTCTGATGCCCCCAGGAGCCCCGAGTCACCCCACGTTGTCACTCGACGTGCCCATCAAGATGGAAAGTGACTCGGGGTCCGAGGATGCAGCGGACAGCTACTGCGTGTCCCCAACCCAGGTGTGGCTGGGGGCCAGCGACCCAGCCAAGAGACAGCTGGTCACCTTCCCAACCAAGATGCACCTGAAGATGGAGCTGGGTGCCAGGCACCCCCTGTACAGCCCACCCCCAGGGCCTGGCCTGCTGGCCGCCCCGCCCAGACCCGGCAGGGGGCTGCCCCCGCTGCACCCCGTGTCCTGTGCCTGCCTGGAGCCCCCACCCCGCCTCTGTGTGCGGGGCCACCAGCCCCCCAACCTGGGCTGCAACTGCCGGGCCCCTGGGCCGGCTCCCGCAGTCAAGCTCGAGCCCCTGGACTCGCCCCTGTGGGCCGCTCACGGCCAGAGCGGGCCCCCTGGGCTGTTCTCCAAGAGCGCCCCGGCCGCGGGGATGCCGCCCAGGGACGCGCAGTGCGCCTTCCTGCCCTAGAGCGGCCGGCCCGACGGACAGCTCTCCGGCCCGAGCCTTCCCCAAGGCAAGCACGTGCAGTGGCAAGTTCACCCAAGGGCCCCAGTGCAGGGTGGTCCTCAGCTGCTCAAGGGCGGCAGGGCTCTCCTCTGAGGAGCATGGCTCCCCAACCTCATCCCAGGTCATCTCCCCAGCGCCTGGCAGGGAGCAGACTCGGGGAACAGCCGCACCCTGGTGGCCCACTGCGAGACAGCTAACTGGGAGTAAGGCTCCCTGAATGGCAGGTGGCCACACGCTTGTGCCTGGGAGGGATCTAGAACCTCGGCCAGAAGAGGCTGGCGGCTCCGGGCCGCCCTCCACTCCACCCTGCAGTGTGTGCTCGAGACGCTGGCCGAGGCCGAGGCCGGCCCGGAGCGGGGATTGGCCAGAGCTTGGGCAGTTCTTGCTACCGTCTCTCTGGGGTTTCAGCGGCCTCCGACGGGGGTCCGTGCTCACCTGCCCCCCCGCTGCATCAGGTCACCTGGTGCACAGGGTGGGGTCCAGAAGCATAGCACGAGGGGAAGGAAGGAGCTGGTCCAGATGTCAGGCTGCCTTGCTGACTGCAGGTCTTCAGATGACTCTGATCATCATTCCAGAAGGAATTAGTCGAGAGGAGACAGACAGGCAGCATTTTAGAAAAAGGGAAAACTTGTGGGCACGTCCCCTGTGGTCCTGCGGTTAAACGCCTGCAGGGGGTGTGGGTTCGACCCCTGGTCACGGAACTGGGATTCCACAAGCCACAGCATGCGGCCAGAAGAAAAGAAAAAAATCGTGAGGGGAACACACTCTGAACGGAGGGAGTTTAGGTGCAAAAGAAGAAATCAGAAAGCGGAGGCCACCCGCACTCACCACGGAGAGCTCATGACTGAGGGCAAAGATCGCCACACCTTCCGGGCGACCCCACCCCACGGGTGCAGTCTGGGCAGGGGGTGACAGGGCCACCGCGGGGCAGGAGGGAGCTGGCTGGAGGCCCTTCCTCTTGACGCACGAGCGTCTGTCCTCAGTTACCCCTGGCCCCAAGAGTCTCAGGACGTGCGGGGCCGCAGCGGGACGTGCAGTCCCACCGCATTCAGCAAGGGCCTTCCTGTCTGCCGTCTGTGGCTGTGGGGTGTCAGCGTTCAGCTCCTGAGCTGGTGGTGAAGCTATTCGCTTCATTCACCTTGTCGAACTCGGGACAGGGCCTGCAGGATGGGGTCTGCTGGATTCAGGCACACCTGGGGTTGTCCTTACCCCTCAGCTTCTTGGAAGGGCTTCCCCAGGGGCGTGGTGGGGGTTGAAGGTTTCTTCCCAGGGTGACAGCAGTTACCCCGTCAGAGCCCGGGTTGGGTGTTGTCAATTCATGGCCTCATGGGACCCCCAGCAGCCTTCTCTTCCCTGCCCAACCCCTGCAGGGCCCTTGCAGAAAGTGACGTTGGTGCCGTGCTGCCCCGCCTTTGCCAGTCTCCCCCTCCCCGTTCTGATGGCAGCACAGCTGCCTGTCAGGACGACCTGCTTCCCACCCCCGCCGGCTCAGCACCCCTCTCTGCTTGGTTCTCATGCTGAGCCCAGCCCACCATGCAGATTTCATCCCTAAGACACCTTGTGGAATTTCAGAAACGTCCTCCTTCCTTGCTATTCACGCCAAGTGCCCAGCTCCTCATGGAAGCACTGTGCCATCTCTCAGAAGTGACGGTCAGCCTCTCTGGAGCTCCCTCTGCGAAGCGAGGGTCCTGAAATGCACCCTCCGCATAGGGCCACCCCCTCCTGTCTCGGTGCGGTAGCCGGCGGCCTGCATGTGTGCAGCCCTGGACAGAAAGATGGATGGAGAAGCGCCATTGCTTGTTTGCACACTGTAGCCAGAACCCAGCGAAGGACAGCTGCGCCTGAGGAGGCGTGGCAGCCTGCTCCCCAGGCCATGGTGCCCGAGCGCGCAGATGCGCCCGCTCCCTGGGCTGCGTGCGCCACGTCCTGGCGCACTGGGACAGTGGCAACGGAACCTGCCTCCGTCAGCACTTTGTTGTTCTACAGCCCTGCACCCCCCCCCCCCAACCGAGAAGCTGTGCGGAAGGTGATGATGGAACTTGGAATGTCAGATGTGGCCATTTCTGCAGATGTGGCCGTCCCTGCTTTAAAATGTCAGGGGCAGCACCGATTTCAGGCCTGTATTTTCTGTTGCTGGTAGCTTTTGCCTATATAGCTGAAAAATACTAAAATCAAAGGTGATGTAGGAATGGGATGGAAAGGAGGAGATAAACACAACTTATAGTTTATATTTTTGTAGTTTCTATTGGATGAAAAAAGTTTTTAATATCTGGACAGACTTGCTGAATGTTTAAACACAGATGCACTAAATGCAGCCTTTCGTACTGTTTCCTCAGTGCCTTCAGAAAGAGCTTTCAATTTCCGATACTGTGGTTTGCATTAAATTTACAATATTGATGTAAAATAAATCGTATGTTGTATGTGTTTACTGTAAATGGAAACAGCATAATTTTCTAAATGAAATACCTTATTTCTTTTAAAGTGTGTGTAGGCTAATTTACATTCTAAGGCCATCCTTTGCCACCAGGCTCTGGGCCACGATCAGAGCAAGAGTGGGCTTGGGGTCGCAGGAGGCGCTCTGCACGGCTGTGCTGCCAGCCGGCCTCCTTCCCTGCCAGACCTCCTGCCCAGCACCGAGGGCTGGGGGGCACCCCAGACTCAAACCGTGTGTGAGGAGCAGACGCCTGGCCCGATGTCACGAGCTCCACTCTACCCAGGACCGGGGGCCAGTGTGTGGAAGGGCCAGGAGGCCATCTGGGCCCAGGCAGAGGACCCCCCACCAGGGTCGAGGGAGTCATGTTTTCACTTCCTTCATTCGGTTGCAGAGCACCTCCAAACCGGGCGTGCGGCCAGCACCCCGTACAGCACTCGGAGCTGCCCGGGCACCAGTCCAGCCCTGCCTGGCCCCTTCCTGTGCCCTACAGGCCATACCCTGTCCCTTCCCCATGGCTCCGTATCCCTCCTGGGTAGACCAGGCCAGCCTGCCCCCGCCTGCTGGGTCCCAGCCAGCCGCTCCCCGGCCCTGGGGGCCAGCGGCCCAGCCTGCTGACCCCACACCCACCTCCTCTCCCTGTGTTCTTCAGTCTCATCACGGGGAGACCTGGAGGCAAGCGTCACCCCACCGCATGACTCTCCCACCACCCAGCCAGCCGCTAGCGGACGTGGGGTTGTCTCCAGACTTCCGCTTGTCCAGCAGCCACCTCGCTCCCTCTGTGTGCTTCCATGGGACTGAGGACGCCCCCCGAGGTGCTGATGGCACTCCCCTCACCAGGCACTGCCCATGCGTCCTCCTCGGCACCCAAGGGACCCTGCCACAGCATCTGCACAGCCCAATCCAGGCTGTGGAATGAAGACACCAGAGGCTGGGTGGCTTACAGACAACAAGCGTTTCTTTCTCACAGTTTCGGAGGCTGGGAGTCTGAGACCTGGGTGGCGCCAGGGTCTGCTGAAGGCCGGCATCCGGGTCGCTGGGTCTCTCTGAGGTGTGAGGGGGCACTCAGCTGTGTTCACGCGCATCACCTTCCTTCACTCAGCTGCTTGCTGAGTCCCTGCTGAATGCCAGGTCCTGGGACGGCGCTGTGGAGAAGGAAATGGCAACCCACTCCAGTATTCTTGCCTAGAGAACCCTGTAGACGGAGGAGCCTGGTGGGCTGCCGTCTATGGGGTAGCACAGAGTTGGACACGACTGAAGTGACTCAGCAGCAGCAGCAGTGCCGGTGCTGGGGACACGCTGGGGAAGAAGAAACGCAGAGTCGGGTTGCTGAAGTGCACGTGTCCAGGGGACAGGCACAGAGAAGCGGCCAAAGTACAGTGTAGGTTCTGTGACGCGTGGGGACGGGCTGGGTGCTGCTCAGGCGGGGCAGCTGGGGTCTGGTGACCCAGGTGGTGGTTTTGTGGGCGAGGAGGCCTTGGGCCAAGACTTGACAAGACTCGTCCAGATCGCGCGTGGGGGAAGCTTGAGCGAGAGGGTGAGGAGAGAGTGTGGAAGAGGCCAGGCAGGGGTGGCAGGTCACAGGCAGGTCTGGGTGAGGGGGCCACCAGAGGGCCTGCAGTGAAAATGACCCCGGGCGGTGGTCTGAAGGCCAGATAGGCTGTAGGAAGGCGAGGGCCCCCAGCCTCCACAAAGACCATGCGGTGCCACGAGGCACCCTCATCTTGATTTCTTCCCCAGCGAGGTGGAAGGTCCCCTGCTGTCTGTCTGGCACTTGTTTGCTGTTTAGCCGTGGGCATTATTTTAAAATTCAGGATAGCTGTGCTTTGTCAGTTACAAGTTTCTCTCTCAATCTATGGCTTCTCTTTTCATTTAAGGACTAAAATAGACACAAGAGTTTAAAACCCCGGCACAGCAAACTCTCTTTTTCCTGGTGGTTTATGTGTTTGTATCTTAACTCTTTTGTCTGGTATTAACATTAGCACAGCCGCTTTCTCAGGCCCAGACTGGTATGCAAACTGTAAGGCCGGACCCCAGGGCCATGATGGGCAGCCCCTGCTTCCTCCCCCACCCCCGGCCGCACCTCCTCCGCTGCCTAAGGGAAGGAGCCTCCCAGATCCTGGGGACCAATGACAGCACACTTCGCCAGCTAAAGCCACCCCATCCCAGCCACGTGGAAGGACCTATCAGCCCGAGACGCCTCGGCCTGGCGACCTATCCAAACTCCTGTCCATTAACCTGACCATCCCTCGGATGAACGTATATAAGCCGCCTCTAACACTGTCCAGGCAGGGACTTCCTCGACCTGCCTTGTTCGGGTCCGAGAACCCCACCCAGGGTCGCTTCGCCATTAAAAAGCCTGTTAGACACTCTTTTGGTGTCCTGGTCATTTTTTTTTAACCTAACACAAACCTCTTCCAAACTTAACCGTCCTGTTTCTTCATGTTTCACGTATTTTTCTTACAGTAGCTAGTTGCTTTAAATCTGTGCTCGGATGATTGATATATCTGGGCATGTCTCCACCCCTCCGTTTGTGTGCTAGTTACCGACGCTCGTTGGCTATTCTTTTCCTAGTATCGCTATGGCATTGCCTGCACTTTCTCCTCATGTTTAACCAAGTGTCAGCTACAGCTTAACAAGATCTCCACTCTCTCAGGACGCTTCGGAGATGCACCTCGCTCCCTTCTTTAGTCCGCCGGGTCAGAGCCTCTCAAGAACTGCTCCTGGTGTCTTCTGCTGAGGGTTGACTTTCAGAGAGAGCTTTTCCACTGAGGGGGGCACCAAACCCAGGCAGGCGCAGGCCCCCAGCTCTGTCTTCTTGAGATTCTCTCCTGACCCGGGGACCCCAGCACCTGGGAGGCTTTGCTTTTGGGGTTCTGTTGTTTGTTCTCCCTGGTCCACTCGTGCACTGAGGATGCTTAAAAATGCCTGTACAGTCAGAATTTCAAACATAATTATAATTTCTGTTACATTCTTCATTCCTCTACCGTTCAGTCACTCAGTTGGTCCGACTCTTTGCGACCCCATGGACTGTAGCCAGCCAGGCTCCTCTGCCCATGGGGATTATCCAGGCAAGAATACTGGAGTGGGTTGCCATTTCTTTCTCCAGGGGATCTTCCTGACCCAGCATGGTGCTATATTTTCACAAATTATTAGGGACACATGAAATAACAGAGGGATCAGCCCTCAGAGCCAGTGAGGCGCCGAAGTCCTGGCCTTGCAGAGTGATCTGCTAACAGCTGACTGTAGCTTCTGGTTGGCACGGCCACAGGCAGGGGGCTCACACACCTCCTCCTTCCTGCCCCTCCCTGCCTTTGTGAGCCCAGGCGTTTGCACGCAGATACTGACGCGGGTCTGTGTGCTCAAGCGTGTGTGGTGTCTGTGGTGCACGCGTGGGTATGAAAGTCTGTGTGCGTGTGGTGCGGTGTCTGCATTTGTGCGTGGAGCGTGTGGCGTGTCTATATGTGATATGTGTCTGTGGTGTGTTCACGTGTCTATGTGTGTGCAGTGTCTGTGTGTGTGTGTCTACGTGTGTGCGGGTGTGTGTGCGCCGCATCCCCGCTTTAGGTGCCGTGGCCCCATCTAAAGCCGGCCTCCACGGTCACCGAGCCCGCGCGAGCTGCGCCCCGCGTCCGAGCCGCCAGGCCCCGCCCCCCCAGTCTCGAGGCCGGAAGCGGAAGTGCCAGCCGAGCGCTCACGTCCGGGCGGCGGCGGCGGCGGCGGCGGCGGAGACCCGCGAGGTGAGGCTGCGGCGAGCCGTGGCACCTGCGCGGCGGAGGCGGTCCCCGCCTGCCGTCCCTTCCCCGGCTCCGGCGGGTGCGGGCGCGGCCAGGCGGCGGTGCGGGCGGCCGGGGGCGTCCCGGGGGCGTCTGAGTCCTGTCGAGAGGCTCGCGTCCGTGACGGGGCCGACTCCGCGCCAGGCCGGGAGGAGGGAGCCGATGCGGACCTGAGCGCGCGGCCGCCCCGGGCGCCCCGGCCCGGCGCAGCCCAGGGCCCGGAAATGGGGCGAGGAGACGCGGCGGCCCAGCCCAGGTCCGTGAGGGCGCCAGACACACTCGAGTGCCGCCCCTCAGGGCCTGCGGGGACTTGGGTGTCGCTCCGAGAGCGTTTGCGGAGGGAGTGGGGAGCGTCCTGGAGATGGGTGGAGACGGGCGGCTAACGGCAGATGTCCGCTGTCTCCTCGGCCGGACGCCCCCGCGCTCCCCAGCTCGGATGTTGGTGCAGCCGGCAGGAAGGCAGAGTGCGTTGTCCTGAGGAGAGCGTCGTCCGCCCGCTCACCTGTTCACTAAGGCTGTTAAATAGTAAGACGTGGGATTTGAGGCTCTGCAGGTAGTGATTTGTGAGGGGAATCGTACGGTGGGTGCTGAAACTTCCGCGGGAATGGTGAGGTGTGTACTGGCCCTGTGTCTCCGCATCTTCACCGGGGCTTCCTGGCACAGCCGCCCCTCCAGGGAGTTCAGGGCCGGTGTGAAGGCTCTGGAAATGGGAAAGGGAACCTGTCTCGGGGAGAGAAGTGCCCTGGAGACTGACGTCTGATGTGAGTAATCTGGCTTCCTCCATGTGCTAGTATCTTGTGCCTGTAATTGCCCCTACTCCACTTTAAAATTGAATTCTGAAAGTTTGTATTTCTTATCGAGGAGTTCATAATCCTAGTTCTGATTTCGGGTTTGCTGGGTTAATGATCTCAGACGCTCTTCTTATAGCTCTGCTGTGGACAGCTGACTGTTGTTGGAGGGAGTAAGTTTTGTCACTAACGTTTCTGCCTTTCTAACACATCCACTTCCCTGTTCCCCATCTAGCTTTGGACACGGGATGCCTCTAGTATGACAGGTGCAGAGATCCTTCCTGCTTTGTAACCATGAAGGAGACTGACCGGGAGGCCGTCGCAACAGCGGTCCAGAGGGTTGCTGGAATGCTGCAGCGCCCTGACCAGCTGGACAAAGTGGAGCAGTATCGCAGAAGAGAGGCCCGGAAGAAGGCCTCTGTGGAGGCCAGATTAAAGGTACGAGGTCAGAGTGGCCACCAGCACCTGCTGCACTCCCCAGCGGGACAGGGCCTTTTATCTTGAGTTTCAAGTTCTTTTAACAAAGTTATAATTTTGCCAAATTGGACGTTATGAGGATGTGGAAGAAGACAGACATGAACATTACCTTGATTTATCATATTTTTTCCAATAATATATTGCCAGTTAGTAGATTGACAAAATAGACAGGGGGATGTTGAAAACCCCAATGGAACAACCCCTTTAAGCAACCAGAAGTGTCCATTTACCTTTTTAAAAAACACTAGCAGAATAACGGTTTTTCTTTAGCAAATGCTCTTCCACCGAGTGTGTCCAGAGAGCATTTTGTTTGGGTCCTTCTAGCACACACTATAGTACGCTGACTGTGTACCAAGTATTCTGTTGGCCTTGTGGGCAGGAAGGAAGAGAATACTACACATTTATTAGTGTGTATGAAAGTGAGACAAGAAAGAAGTCAATCTTTCATGATTTGGATTGGCTTTCAACATAATTCACATAGAGAAATTGGGTTTTATTAAAACCACGCATGCCTGGTATAGGTATAAAAATGTTAAGACCATGGCCTGCTGTCTGGCAGCACAACAGTCTTGAGGATTTAAGAAAGTGCATTTGAGGAAGGTTAATTCTCCCATGGACATGGAACAGCAGACTGATTCCAGCTAGGAAAAGGAGTACATCAAGGCTGTATGTTGTCACCTTGCTTATTTAACTTACATTCAGAGTACATCCTGCAAAGTGTCAGACTGGATGAAGCACAAGCTGGAATCAGAATTGCCAGGAGAAATATCAATAACCTCAGATATGCAGATGACACCACCCTTATGGCAGAAAGTGAAGAACTAAGGAGCTTCTTGATGAAAGTGAAAAAGGAGAGTGACAAAGTTGGCTTAAAGCTCAACATTCAGAAAACTAAGATCATGGCATCCAGTCCCATCACTTCATGGCAAATAGATGGGGAAACAGTGGCTGACTTTATTTTTCTGGGCTCCAGAATCACTGCAGATGGTGACTGCAGCCATGAAATTAAAAGACGCTGACTCCTTGGAAGGAAAGTTATGACCAACCTAGACAGCATGTTAAAAAGCAGAGACATTACTTTGTCAACAAAGGTCCGTCTAGTCAAGGCTATGGTGTCATGTATGGATGTGAGAGTTGGACTGTGAAGAAAGCTGAGTGCCAAAGAATTGCTGCTTTTGAACTGTGGTTTTGGAGAAGACTCCTGAAAGTCCCTTGGACAGCAAGGAGATCCAACCAGTCCATTCTAAAGGAGACCAGTCCTGGGTGTTGATTGGAAGGACTGATGTTGAAGCTGAAACTCCAATCCTTTGGCCACCTGATGCGAAGAACTGACTCATTGGAAAAGACTCTGATGCTGGGAGGGATTGGGGGCAGGAGGAGAAGGGGATGACAGAAGATGAGATGGCTGGGTGGCATCACCGACTCGATGGACATGGGTTTGGGTGAACTTCGGGAGTTGGTGATGGTCAGGGAGGCCTGGCGTGTTGTGATTCATGGGGTTGCAAAGAGTTGGACACGACTGAGCGACTGAACTGAATTCCTGCACTAATAACGGTAGTGAGGTTGCCTGTCCAGTTGAAAACATTGGTGCCCAGGTTATGGCAGGTTTGACAAGACAGGATGTGGGTCATTCATTTGCAATAGCAAAGCAGCCAAAGACCTGTTGGACTAACTTGAAGCAGTTTTGTATCAATTTAAAAAATAGTTTAGACCTGCTGCATTTTTATCCAGAATTTTAATCTCTTCTGGAAACTCATGGATGAACTAACAGTTGTGTGGTCTGTTGAAATCATTAGTTACTTCTAAGTGCTACTTATGACTCACAGGTGAACAGTATCCCTGACCTCCTTTGTGCTGCCCTGCCATTCCCTTCCTATTCCCACCCACCTGCTGCTGCTCCTTCCTGCTCTCTCCCTCTGACTGACTGTGCGGCTCCCTGGGTGGCACTGCCACAGGCTCTCAGGATGAGTCTGAGCCTCAGATGGGCCAGCTCTGTGTCTGGGGCCCGCCATCCTGGGCTGGAGTCTGGTTCTGGCTGAGTGGCAGGAAAGCCTTCTCCACTTAAGTTAATGACAAGTCCTGACTGTTTCTCCATTGAGATCGGGCCTGTTAGGAAGCTGAGGATGCCTGCGAGATGGTGTGCAGAGTCCTAGACAATGATTTAAGGGAGCCCATGCGACCCAGGGCATTCCCACAGTGGAGTCTAGCATTTTCAGGCCAAGGGCTGCATGAGGAGTGTTGGGACGTTTTCTCGACAAAGCTTACAAGCATTACCGTTCTGTTTATTGACTGTTCTCTGTTTCTGCACACCTCTCTTGTACTCTCTGAGCCTCCAGGTCCGGCGTGGCTCTGCTCATCCCTGGTGTCTTCCCTAGGCTGCAATCCAGTCACAGTTGGATGGCGTGCGCACGGGCCTGAGCCAGCTCCATAACGCGCTAAACGACGTCAAGGACATCCAGCAGTCCCTAGCGGATGTCAGCAAGGATTGGAGGCAGAGCATAACACCATCGAGAGCCTCAAGGACGTGAAGGACGCGGTCGTGCGGCACAGCCAGCTCGCTGCCGCTGTGGAGAACCTGAAGAACATCTTCTCAGGTAGCCGCCAGCGGACACGTGTCTTTGGCTTGCTTGTGTTGTGGGGGATTTCGCTTGTCCTGGGCGGCTGTGTTTTGTGGGCCCGCCCAGAGTGGGTGAGAGGTGCGGTTCCGCTTGCACGGTCAGAGTCTTGTTTGAACGTGGATGGGTGGTCTGCTGAGTAGATATGGGCTGGTCGAGTGTGGTTCTGAGTCTGTGGGGACTGAGGGACAGATGGAGAGCTGAACACACACACACGGGGAGAGATGCACGCTCTCCCTCCGCCACAGTGTGGCACGCGGGACCCTGCCAGGCGCAGGAGAGGTCTCTGAGCAGCAGCTCCCAGATAGGAGGCCTGTGCACAGGCCGGAGGCTGGGGGTGGGCATGCCCTGGAGACCCAGCCCCAGTGGAGGTCGGGCCTGCAAGAGTCCTTGGGGCTATCAGGGTGTCGAGGGGGTGGCAGGGATAGGAGTGGCCCTTTCAGAATCCTGTCCCGGTACCTTGTAGGTATGAAGAAGAGCGCTCCGTAGCCCGGTCGGGCCCCGTGTCAGCCGTCACAGGGGTTCTGTTGTGTCCAGCCAGCCTCCTCGTGCTCTGCCCCGGGAGCTCGGCCCTCCCCGAGTCCCTCCGTCCGAGTCCTCCTTGCCCTGCACCTTTGTCACAGCCATCAGCCTCCCAGCCAGAAGCTTCGAGGTGGCCTGGCCCCTCCCATCCCTCCTGTGGCGTCTGGTCTCCGCGTGTTCATGCTGCTTGGCACCTGTGTGTAACCTGGTGCGGTTCTTCCCCTCCGCCCACCACTGAACCACGGCCCGGGTGCCCTGTTCCTCTGGGCGCGTGTGTCTGGCGGCAGCGTTGTTGAGTGCTTGGCCGTCCCTCTGTGCATTCTCGCCACCCTGGACCTGACACCTAGGGCCCTGCTCTGCCCCGGTGGGTGGCCCAGCACCGCCCCTGTGCTGGCCCCTGGCAGCAGTCCCTCCTGGTGACCTTTGACAGCCTGGAATCAGACCGGCTCCCCTGCCAGGATCTCCTTAATGACGTTTAGAGCCTTCTTAGTTGATTTCCGTCTTATAATTTCTTGTTGACTGTCATTTTCTTCTGGTTTTGTAAAATGAACACCAGAAGACTAAAAAGTTACCTTTTCATTCACATGGTATTTGGATCCACATAACCCAAGTGACCAAAAAAACTGCCAGTCCATCCGTAGAGGTCGAAAATGATGTTCTTCTTTTGATGAAAAGTGAGGCTGTGATGTAGACGTGGTTTTTGTTAGGAGCGTGTTTTTACTGAGAAAATGTTGTGCTTGTTTGTCTTCCTTCAGACTTTTATCGTTGCCTGTAATTCTGTAGTATCATGAACAAAGCCTATTTGTCCTTCTTTTCCACTCTTAAAAACTGTAAAACATGCACAACATAGAGTCTGTCCTCTCGGTCATTTTTAAGTGCCCAGTTCTGCAGTGTGAGGCGCTTTCATGTCGCCGTGAAGGCATCATCACAGTCCATCTCAGGGACTAGCTTCAGGTGGAAAACTGGAACTCTGCACAGAGCTCTGCGTGAAATATGTCTCAGTAAAACTGAAAGAAACATCTGAAAGCCTGCAGCCATTAACGATGCTCCCCATGACCCCCGCCAAGCCCTTGCTGGGAATTTAGACTTCCTGTTCCTCGGGGGTTTGGGCTTCGTGTCTCTCGGGACGTGCGCTTCATCCGCTGCCCAGCTGCACTGCGTTCGCTCACAGTGCTCTCTTCTAGCCCTTTCTTCCTGTAGAGTTGGCAGCAGTGTCCTCGCTTTAACTGCTGAGTACCCGAGTCTTCTTTTTTCCTTGGTTCATCCGGTAGGGTTTGTCAGTTGTTAATCTTTTCAAAGACTCACCTTTGGTTTTCTCGATTTCTCTGTTCTGTGTTTCAGTTTGCTGTCTGTCTCTGCTCTAGTCTTATTTCATTTCTTTTGATAGCTTTAGGTTTAGCTTTCTTTCTTTCAGTTCACTTCAGTCGCTCAGTTGTCTCCGACTCTGCGACCCCATGGACTGCAGCACTCCAGGTCTCCCTGTCTATCACCAGCTCCCGGAGTTTACTCAGACTCATGTCCATCCGGTCAGTGAGGCCATCCAGCCATCTCATCCTCTGTTTTCACTTCAGTCGCTCAGTTGTCTCCGACTCTGCGACCCCATGGACTGCAGCACTCCAGGTCTCCCTGTCTATCACCAGCTCCCGGAGTTTACTCAGACTCATGTCCATCCGGTCAGTGAGGCCATCCAGCCATCTCATCCTCTGTTGTTCTCTTCTCTTCCTGTCTTCAATCATTTCCAGCATCAGGGTCTTTTCCAGTGAGGTAGTTCTTTGCATCAGGTGGACAAAGTATTGGAGTTTCAGCTTTAGCATCAGTCCTTCCAATGAATATTCAGGACTGATTTCCTTTTGGTGTAACTGGTTTGATCTCCTTGTATTCAGAGGGATTCTTGAGAGTCTTCTCCAAAACCACAGTTCAAAAGCATCAATTCTTTGGTGCTCAGCTTTGTTTATTGCCAACTGTCACATCCATACATGACTCCTGGAAAAACCATAGCCTTGACTAGACAGACTTTTGCAAAGTAATAATGTCTCTGCTTTTTAATATGCTGTCTAGGTCAGTCGTAGCTTTTTTTCTAAGGAGCAAGTGTCTTAATTTCATGGCTACAGTCACCATCTGCAGTGATTTTGGAGCCCAAGAAAATAAAGTCTGTCACTGTTTTCATTGTTTCCCCATCGATTTCCCATGAAGTGATGGAACCAGATGCCAAGATCTCTGTTTTTTGAATGTTGAATTTTAAGCCAGCTTTTTCCCTCTCCTCTTTCACTTTCATCAAGAGGGTCTTTAGTTCTTCTTTGCTTTCTGCCATAAGGGTAGTGTCATCTGCATATCTGAGGGTATTGATATTTCTCCTGGCAATCTTGATTCCAGCTTGTGCTTCATCCAATCTGACATTTTGCATGATGTACTGGTGGCTCAGAGGTTAAAGCGTCTGCCTGCAATGCAGGAGACCTGGGTTCGATCCCTGGGTCAGGAAGATCCCCTGGAGAAGGAAATGGCAACCCACTCCAGTACTCTTGCCTGGAGATTCCCATGGACAGAGGAGCTTGGTGGGCTACAGTCCACAGGGTCGCAAGGAGTCAGACACGACCGAGCAACTTCACTCACTTTCACTCTGCATATAAGTTAAATAAGCAGGATGACAGTATACAGCCTTGACACACTCCTTTCTCGATTTGGAACCAGTCTGTTGTTCCATGTCCAGTTCTAACTCTTGCTTCCTGACCTGCAAACAGATTTCTCAGGAGGCAGGTCAGGTGGTCTGATATTGCCATCTCTTTCAGAATTTTCCACCGTTTGTTGTGATCCACACAGTCAAAGGCTTTGGTGTAGTCAATAAAGCAGAAGTAGATGTTTTTTGGAACTCTCTTGCATTTTCAGTGATCCAGCGGATGTTGGCAATTTGATCTCTGGTTCCTCTGCCTTTTCTAAATCTAGCTTGAACATCTGGAAGTTCTGATTCACATACTGTTGAGGTGTGGCTTAGAGAGTTTTGAACATCACGTTGCTAGTGTGTGAGGTGAGTGCAGCTGTGTGGTAGTTTTAGCATTCTTTCACGTTGCTGTTCTTTGGGATTGGGAGAATATTTAAAAAAACTAAGTATAGCTGACTTACAGTGTTGTGTTAGTTTCTGGTATACAGCAAAGTGGTTTAGTTACACACATATATGTGTGTATATTCTGTTCTTTTTCATATTTTTTTCCATTATAGGTGAGAGTTTACCTTATTCTTTTTCTGGTTCCTTAGGTTGTGAAGTTAGATTGTTGATATGAAATCTTTCTTCCTTTTTAATGTAAGTATTTATAGCTGTAATTTGCCAATATAGCTGTAATTTCCATCTTCCAGGCCCAGGAATTTAACCTGTGTCTCTTACATTTAACCTGCATTGGCAGGTGGGTTCTGTACCACTATTGTGTTTGCATAAAGACTGCAAAATTTTTTTGTTCTAATTCTGTGAAAAATGCCAGGTAATTTGATAGGGATTGCATTAAATCTATACCTTGCTCTAGGTAGTATAGTCATTTTCACAGTATTGATTCTTACCATCCAAGAACATGGTGTATCTCTACATCTGTTTGTGTCGTCTTTGATGTCTTTCCTCACTGTCTTAACAGTTTTCTGCGAATAGATCATTTGTATCCTTATTGTCATTCTTGTTCAGTTGCTA
Organism: Madoqua kirkii; assembly: GCA_006408675.1. Classification (NCBI taxonomy): domain Eukaryota; kingdom Metazoa; phylum Chordata; class Mammalia; order Artiodactyla; family Bovidae; genus Madoqua; species Madoqua kirkii. The sequence goes on along the minus strand of SJYC01016230.1, from coordinate 1,346 downwards.
AGTGGTGTCCGACTCTTTCCACCCCTGGATAGGAGCACGCCAGGCTTCCCTGTCCTTCACTGTCTCCTGGAGTTTGCTCAAACTCATGTCCATTGAGTCAGTGATGCCATCCAGTCATCTCCTCTGTCACCCCCTTCTTCTCCTGCCCTCAGTTTTTCCTGGAATTGGAGTCTTTTCCAGTGAGTTGGTTCTTCCTATCAGGTGGCCAAAGTATTTAGCATCAGTCCTTCCAGTGAATAGTCTGAGTTGATTTCCTTTAGAATTGACTGGTTCAGTCTCCTTGCAGTCCACCCACCGTGACTAGTCACTCAGTCTTGTTCAACTTTTTGTGATCTCCCTGGACTGTAGCCCATCAGGCTCCTCTGTCCATGGAATTTCCCAGCCAAGAATACTGGAATGGGTTGCCATTTCCTCCTCCAGAAGATCTTCCTGGCCCAGGGATTGAACGTGTGTCTCTTGCATTGCAGTTTCTTTACCATCTGAGCCAGCAGGAAAGCCTCCTGCACTCCAGGGGCGCTCAAGAGTCATTTCCAGTAGTTGGAAAGCTTCAGCTCTCTGGCATCAGCCTTCCTTACGGTCCAGCCCTCACATCCATACATGTGACTTCTGGAAAACCACAGCTTTGACTAGACGGACGTTTGTTGGCAAAGTGATGTCTCTGCTTTTTAATACACTGTTTAGGTTTGTCATAGCTTTTCTTCCAAGGAGCAAGTGTCTTTTAATTTTGTGGCTGCAGTCACCATCTGCCTTGATTTTGGAGCCCAGAAAAATAAAAAAATTGTCACTGTTTGCACTGTTTCCCCATCTATTTGCCATGAAGTGATGGGACCAGGTGCTATGAACTTAGTTTTTTGAATGTTGCATTTTAAGCCAGCTTTTTCTCTTCTCCTCTTTCACTTTCATCAAGAGGCCTCTCAGATCCTTTTCTACAATAAGGGTGGTGTCATCTGCATCTCTGAGGTGATTGATATTTCTCCTGGCAGTCTTGATTCCAGCTTGTGTTTCATCCAGACTGGCATTTTTCATGATGTACTCTGCACAGAAGTTAAATAAGCAGGGTGACAATATACAGCCTTGATGTACTCCTTTCCCAATTTTGAACTAGACTGATTGATGTTCCATGTCTGGTTCTAACTGTTGCTTCATGACCTGCACACTGGTTTCTCAGGAGACGGGTAAGGAGTTCTGGTGTTTCCATTTCTTGAAGGGTTTTCCAGTTTGTTGTGCTCCGCAGTCCCAGGCTTTGGCATGGGGAAGTAGTAGATGTTCTTTTGGAACTCTCTTGCTTTCTCTGTGATCCAACAGATGTTGGCAATTTGCTCTCTGGTTCCTCTGCCTTTTCTAAA